>BQNB010016729.1:0-71163 GCA_026074375.1 Tanacetum coccineum | reverse complement strand
AACTCTATTAGTTATTTCCTGTTGAAAATACTGCATCAAACCTAAGATTAATCATTACAATCATATGACTTGAAACTGACGCGAATTAATCTAAACATTTTATTTTATATGTTTGAAATGGTTCTTATAAACCGGATAATTTCCCCTACACTTATTTTATGCAAAATACCTTTGATTGTAAATAAGATGAAGTTAAAAACAAAACAAAGCATGATTACAAAAAATATTTCAAACATACAAGAATAAACGATAAAGAGTTAAAACACACGACACTCCTGAATACGGGAAAATAAATATTGAGTTGCCTCCCAAAAAGCGCTTTTCTTTATTTATGAGTCTTGTAGCTAGACTCGAAGTCACACATCCTTACGTGACTTCTCCTTTGTTCTCCACTTCACACTCTTCTTTTATGGATGCTGGGTGTTCATTATTAAAGATCTTACTCCTCCACTGGTCAAACTTCATTTCCTTCTCTTGATGAAGCTTGATCTTTTCCTCCCATTCTAGAACTAATATATTGACAGTCATCGTGGGGGCTATTGGCTCTATGTCATTCTTAATTCCCTTCTCGATCTTACAGTGGGCTCAGGTATCCTATGGAAACTTATTTTACTCTTTCCAGACCTTAAAGTTATTGTCCCATTATCAAACTTAATCACGACCTTGGCTGTAGTCAAGAATGGTGTTCCTAAGATAAAGGGCCTTTTTTGTCATCCCTTATGTTTAAAATTATGAAGTCCACAGGGTACACATGGCCAGCAACATCCACTAATAGGTCCTCTTCTATTCCTAAAGGATAGATATACGAATGGCTAGCTAGGGAGAGTCTAATGTCCGTCTTAACATGCCTTTCGTTGGTTAGTTTCTCGTAGGTGGAGAGAGGCATGACGTTTACGTCGGATCCTTGGTCTACTAAGGCATTCATGTGTTTCAAACTTCCTATGTTGCAGGGTATTTCAAAATTTCCTCCAATGTCCTTCTTCTTTGTTATCTTTTTCTTAAGGATTGTTTTATAAACGGGCCCCCTAGGTAACAAAATATAGGTCTTTCATTTCATTTTTCCTACTCGGGCTGCTGACAGAGAGTCATTGAACCTATGATTTTCTACCAGTCCCTCGATTAGTTTTTCATTGATTTTATGTTTCAGGTAATACCTTACAGCATAGGAACCAGAAACTCTAGTTGGCTCATCCTCTTTATTCTTCATGACATTTTCCTTTGCACCTTTGACTGGCTCGTCATCAGTCCTTCTTTCAACTTCATTTTTCATGTTGATTTCTACAGGGGGTCCTTCTTCACCAGATTTGCTAGGCTCCATTGCGTTATTATTAATTTACCCGTCATTTTCTCTGTTTTCTTCTTCCTCTATTCGAATGAGGGAGATGGAATTGACGTTCTTAGTAATGGGGTGTTGATGACATTAAATAACGTCACTTTATTATATCATTTATCCCATTTGTTTTGCCCACTTTTATATAATTAATGCATTATTTGGTACTTAATTGATTTAAAGTTGATAAATGCAGTAATTCAGGAGTGTTTTGTGAAGACAAGCTAAAAGGCGCATAATTTGGAGCTAAAATGAAGACATTTGAAGATTGCTAAATTTTCACCAATACGCAATATCCAGCAAAAAACATACGGCGTATCAGCTCCAAGACTTCACAAGAAAACGCGTTTGACCAATTCCTAATATGGCATATCAATGCTGTCTACATACGTCGTATCCATGAAGATAACTATTTGAAGATACAGTAAATCAAGTAAATTGGGAATGATATCAAAGATTTATTATGAACATAGCGCGCACTCTAAGGTATCTAGCCCAATACGCCGTATCGACCTTGCCAGATACGGCGTATCGAGTCTTTTTCAGACACTATAAATAGAAGACTCAAAAATGAGTTTTTAGTGTGCAATATCATATTCTTTATACCATACTCATTAAAGATGAATTTTAGAAGCGAAGATCAGCTACCAAGGTCAAGCATTGATCATGAATCCATAGAATACATCGTGTTATTTTTACTCTCTTAATCATTCGATTTTCATTGTTTGATTACGCTTGTATAATTACAATGGTTGCGTCGCATATGATCTCAAATAGAAATAGCCAATGTTGTTTAATCATGATGGGAGCCCGTGTTAATTCTTGTTTTAGCTTGTCGAAGGCTTTGATGCATTCTTCAGAGAAGTTTAAGGGGGCGTCTTTTACGAGGAGCTGGGTCATTAGGCGTGCGACTTGTGAGAAATCTTTTATAAACCTTCTGTAGAAGCCTGCATGCCCTAGGAAGCTCCGTATGGCTTTTACGTTTATGAGATATGGTAGTTTGGAGATTGCCTTGATTTTTACTTTGTCCACTTTGATTCCTGATCGAGAAAATTTATAACCGAGGCTATCCCTTCCTTTACCATGAAGTGGCATTTTTTCCAGTTCAATATAAGGTTGGTCTCCTCACATCTCTTCAACATTTTCTCTAGGTTTTGGAGGCAGTGGTCGAAGGAACTACCAGAGATGGAGAAATCGTTCATAAATATTTCCATGCTATCCTCGATCAATTCATGGAATATGGCCATCATGTAGTGTTGAAAAGTTGTCGGAGCATTGCACAATCCGAATGGCATTCGTTTATATGCCATGGTGCCATATGGGCAATTGAACGTAGTCTTTTCTTGGTCTTCTGGGGCGACAAGGATCTGAAAATACCTTGAGAACCCATCCAGAAAACAATAGTACTCATGCTCGGCTAACCGTTCAAGCATCTGGTCGATGAATGGGAGGGGAAAGTAGTCTTTCTGGGTTGCATTGTTTAGTTTATGGTATTCGATGCACACGCGCCATCCGGTGACTGTTCTTGATGTTCTTAAAAGAGATGCTTCTTACAAAGACTCAGATATTAATGGTCTTGAGAAACAGGTAGAAAGACTTAAGAAAGAAAAAGAGGAAAATCAGTTTAAAATTGATAACTATGAAAATGCCTCTAAAAGTCTGGATCAAATGATTGGAAATCAATTAGTTGGTAATAATAAGAAGGGTTTAGGATATAATATTGTTCCCCCTCCACTTACAGGCTTGTTTGCACCTCCTAGTGTTGATTTATCAAGTTCAGGAATTGAGAAATTTAAAGAACCTGAATTTGAAGGATATGGTGTTAAGGTAACTAAGAGTGCTAGTGAAAATGTCTCTAAGGAAGTAAAGAAAACTTCAGATGCTCCAATAATTGAAGATTGGGTTTCTGATTGTGATGAAGATGAGACTGTGGTGTTAGAATCCCTTAATGTTCAAAAGCCTAAGCAAGCTGATCAACCTAGGAAAGTTAGTCAAAACCCTAGGAACAACAGTACAAGCTGGAATACCCCAAAGCCTAAGAAATTAGGAGTTGGATTTCAGTTTACACCAAAAGCTTGTTTTGTGTGTGGGAGTTTTAACCATCTAATTAAAGACTGTGATTTTCATGATAAAAAGATGGTACAAAAACCTGTTTTGAACAATGTGAAAAAGGTGACTGGTCAAAGGGAAGTTAGACCAGTTTGGACTAATGCAATGAGGGTAAATCATCAAAATTTCTCTAATTCTAAAAGGAATTTTGCTCCAAAAGCAGTTTTAACCAAGTCTGGCTTAATACCAGTTAGTGCTGCTAGGCCAATTAATACTGCTGTGCACAAACCCTTTGCAAATGTTGCCAAACCAAGGACAAATGTTTTTCAAAAGGCACATTCATCATTAAGAAGACCTTTTTACCAACAAACAGTACTTAAAAACAGAAATTTGAGTAACCAAGTTAATACTGCTAATGTAATTTCTGTTAATACTGTTGGGAAGCAAGGGATTAATGCTGTTAAACCTACAGCATACTGGGCATGGAGACCTAAAGTAAAAATGATAAATCATGTCTACAAGAATACTGGATTTTGTGTTTGTAAGCAATTTGACTATGTTGATCCAACAGGTAGAAACAAGTCAGTAATGGCTTGGGTTCCCAAGAGAAATTAATTCTCTTATACTTGATGATGCTATGTTAGTACTGTTATTGCATTTTCTATGTTTTAGACTAACATTTGCAGGTTCTACAAAGAATCATAGTTGGATTTGAGGGGAGGATTTGATGACAGAATGGATGGTCTTTTAGTGTTGGTGTTACAACCACACAACAAATGGTCATCAATTCACCATGCTTAACAGGCATAAGAATTGGCTAGTCCATAAGCAAACGGTTTGTGGTAAAGACTTTTCAAATCCGTTCATGGTTGACAATTTACCAAAAATTGTAGGGTTCTCAACTCACCTTACTTCATGGTGAAGAGTTGGCTAGTCCAGGATCAAACAGTTCTTGGTAAAGACTACTCAAATCTGTTGATAGCTGATAGTTTGCTAAAAACTATATGGTTATCAATGCACCATGTTTTGCAATAAAGCATTGACTATTCCAGGGCAAACGGCAACTGGTAAAGAATCATCAAATCCGTTTATGGCTGGTAGTTTGCCAAAAACTATAAGTCCAATGATCCACATCTCTCAAGAAGTTATACTCTTGAAAGAGGAGAGGACAGTCTGTAACTTATAGAATTGATGAATTTATGTACCAAATTGATTGAGAATGTCACTATTTTGGAAGATGCTTTTAAGAAGACTCATACTCAGACTCTAACACTGTTTGATAAAGAAAGTCAGAAGATCGGAAAACAAGCTCAAGTTCTACAACAAAAGAGTATTTGATTTCAGAAGATTCTGTCAAACAGGGGAGGATAGTAGAAAGATGATTCATTAGAGGAGTATGACAAACTTCATGTTATGCTTGGTGTTAAACAGTTCTATTGCTCAAAATTACAACTGTCAGTACTAAACTAATCAGTTAGTACTGCTAGTTCAAACTTAGTACTGCTAAGTGACCGTTAGTACTGTTTGAGCCATAACAAAAGAGCCGTTGAGATAGTTCTGTTTTAAAGATTTCATGATAAGCTCAAATCTTTTACAGACAGTGAATATAAACTCTTTTACACTTCTTACAAAATTCCAGATTGTTAATTAATTCATCAAAATGACAACTTTGGAGTCTTGCAACAAACATAATATTGTAAATTGGGAATATATTTTGCTGGGAATGACAGAAGCAAAAGATTCTGAAGTTTGCAAGATTACAAGAGCTGATGGAACTTCAAGTTTTCATGGAGATTTTCAAGCATTGTTAAGAAGACTTGACAGACAAGATTTATTTCAACTCTACAGTTTGGTTCAAGAAAGATATAAACATCGTTCAATTGAAGGTCATGATTTAGATTTATGGGGAGATCTGAAAATGATGTTTGATCCAAATGAAGAAGATGACATATGGTTGAACCAACACTATTGGGAGTTGCTGAGGTGGAAACTACATGAATACAGTGGTGTTCATTCTTTATTCTTAGATGGTACTTCAATTCAGATTAACATGCTAGTAGACAAGAAGTATCCACTGAAGAAGGAAATCTTGAAGAAGATGATCAACTTGAAGATTGAAGCAGAAGAAGAAAGTGATATGGCATCTGAGCTTATAAAGTTTATCAAATCTCAGATTGCAGAACAGAGTTAGTGTGATTTTTCAGCAAAAGAATATGAAGATTTTTGTAAAAACCAATAAGCAAGGAAGCTAAAGTGTTTGAAAGAATCCTCTCAAAATCAAAAAGCTTTAATTCAAGAAACTTAAGATTTGAAGGTAAATCATAAGTTTAGGGGAGGATTGTTGGGAATTAAAGAGCTTCTACAAGATATGCTGCTGAAGAACTTAGTACCGTTAGTTAAAGAACTTAGTACTGTTAGTTATAGTTAGTACTGCTAGTACAATGTTAGTACTGTCAGCATATAGTTAGTACTGTTAGTTATATAGTTAGTACTGCTTATGAGATATGCATGAGTTATATTAGGAATAGATATGCATGATCTGTTAACGCGTTTTGTAAGCCTATTAGGGTTTTTCCTTGGTGTATAAAAGGAACCCTTACGGCATAGTTAGGATAGATGATTGATAGACAATAGAAGCAAATCAATATTCATAGATTAGTTGTTAGGCAAAACATATAGTTGTTTTATGATTTGTTCAATATAAGTGAAAGTTCTGTGTTCATTGTTTGATTGTTTCTTCTGAGTATATAAAGGTTAATTCCGCATAGTCTTTATATATACACCACAAGGTTTCTAATCTAGTTGTTTAGATTTATCTAAACAGAACAAAAGATCCATTCAATTGGAACCATCACTTATTAATATCTTCTCTGAAGTTCTGCTGGCTGCGAGTTCCATAAGAAGTCCAAATATTTCTGCCATTCTGTCATTGAACACCTCTCGTTGTTTGAAGATAGCGTTTTCGAACCTTTCCATCCTTTCGGTATGTGCTGCCATGTAGTCTTGTACTTGAGCCTCGAAACTGGTTTCTAGCGCTTGGGGTTGAGGGTTTGGGCCGACACGTTCACGGAAAGTGAAATAACTTTGCCTTGGTAGCTCATTAAGGCCTCGTAGAAGGGGGTCCGAGGAATCTAATTTAGCGTAGGCTTGAGGGGTGTGTGTTGAGCTTGCTTTAGGTGTTGGTTGCGGCCCTTTTAACAAAAAGTTAATCTGGTCTTCAAGCTCAAGAAGTCGCCGGTCGGGCATTTTTGGTGCACTTAGAGAAATGGCGACTGCCTTGATTGGTTTGACGTGGTCTTTTGAATCATTCAAACCCTCGTGGTCATAGAGAGCGAGGTTCTCGATGATTTCCCATGATTCATTAGAGTTCTTATGACGAAGTTTACCACCAGCGGCGCAGTCAATCTCGCACTTCAGGTGAAAGGAGACATGATCATAAAAAATTGAATTTGAAGCCAGCGATCAATGCCATGACGAGGGACTTTTTAGAGTAAGTCCTTAAAACGAGTCCATGCTTCAAAGAGAGACTCTCCTTGATGTTATTAGAACATCAGGATGTCGTTATGGAGTTTTGCAGTCATTCCCGATGGAAAGAATTGAGCAAGGAAATGAGTGGTAAGATCCTCCCATGTTGAGATGGATCTTGCTGGAAGATGTTCAAGCCAATTGCTAGCTTGATCGCGAAGGGAAAATTGAAATAAACGCAGGCGCGTTCTTTCCCTATTGTCACCGTTAAGGTCAAGTGAGTCCACTAGTTTTAGAAAATCCTTAAGGTGTTGGTTTGGATCCTCAGACCAAAGTCTGTGGAATGAGCATTCATTTTGCACCAACCGGATGGTGTCGGATCGAAGAGGCACCACATTGTTCCCTTCGGGGAGCTCAATGGTGTTCCTGTAGCCCTCGTGGCTAGGTTTGGAGTAATCTCTAAGAGTACGGATAGGATTTTCGTCTCTAATGGAGGTCAACAAAAATGGATTACGAAACAAATAACACAAAGAAAAGATAGACTACGAGAAAGCTAATATACCGATAATAAAATCTCACTTGATAGGAATCAAGAGAGTAAACCTAAGTTAAACAATGGTCAAAACCTAACTATTCCCCACACAGCGGCGCCAAAAACTTGATGCGGTCATCGTAGGACTTCAACAAGAAGTTTTACAACTCCATAGGCAGTGCACCTAATCGTTGCAGTGTAGTATAGGCAAGACTTGAGGATTGTTATCATTCTCTAGGGGAATAGGTTGGGAAGGCTCGATCAGAATCTAACATAGGTCTACGGGGTTGAGAGAAGATTCTTTTTGCATTTTTAATTTATAGAAAGCAGGTAAAATCATGGTTTGAGAGGTTGGTTTGTTTTTATCTAATTAATAATAATCTAAACTACTTTGGTGATAACTTATATGATAAACGAACGTATTTACTTAATCATGCATTACTCCTCAGATTGCTTCTCCTAATCCTATTGCTTTGTCACACTTGTGATGATATGTGTAAGTATTTCCTAAGTCATGAACGAATTACACTAACCTGTCGTCTATTTAATATTCAGTTAAGGCAACGTACAAGTAAGGTAGTATGAAGACTATTAGAAGGCCTCTAAGATTTTATTTAATGCAATTGAATTATCTTAAAAGGGATCAACCATATTAGGGGTAAAGTAGTATGAAGACTTTTACCGATGATATCCTTTCTACACACTCGCGTTTCCCTAGACGTATATGCTAATTTAATATCTTATGGCTAGTTTTCTAAAGCCTAACGCGCACATCCATCACAAGAAGCAACATTAAAAGGATCTGCAATCTAAGTTTCATGCAATCATAAGTAAATACTAATAGATCTAGCCTTGCATGGCAAATAAAGGAGAAAAACAAGAATCTATCACAAAACACATAGACATATTAAGTGATAAAGGATAAATGAACTTCACTTGATTAAATCATGCAGTTGAGGCTGTTACAAGAGGGTTTTAACATACAAAAAACGAGCCTAAAGGCTGCCAAAGTTGTCTTCTAAAACTAGGGTTCGTCTCCCAAAAGTTACACACTAAAACCCTAAAACGGATTTGTATATATAAGAAAACAAGCGCGACGGCGTCGCTTTATGTTCCTGACGCCGTCATGCCGCAATGGTCTTTTAGGGTTTTTTAAGTCAGATTCGTTCTGACGCCATCTAGATTTCCATGACACCGTCACTTGTAAACTTTGACGCCGTCTCTTGTAGTTGGCGACGCCGTCTCCACGCACTGTATGATTTTCTTTAAGATAGTTGGTGTAGAGTCGTAGTCTTGTCCGTTTCTTCTCCAATTAAGCCCAAGTCACGTGTATTTTCTCTAAATGCCATCCAAGTGCTAAAAACATGAGAACAAATGATTAAGCACATAATCTGGGCATATTTGCATAATTTAGAGGGTTAAATGACCCTGAAAAAGTGTATAAAATGATCCCTCATCAACACCCTTTATCCTTATATTTCTTTTTCATTCTTCAACCCCTTTAATGCTTACCAAAACTTCATCACTAATACCTTGTTGGGTTTATTCCAGTGTTAGCTCTATCTTAGTCCGCATTATTCCTCATTCTCACTTTTACTCCATTTGTATCATACCTAAGGACTTCTACACTATCTAATGGAATGTCTTTGGGTAGATCTCTCTAGTTCCGGCTAGATCATGGTATAGATACCTAATCTTAACCACCTTAAAACTCCATAAAATTAAATACATGGTTAGTCTTTTGGGTATCTCCCTTCTTGCCATTAAAACCATATTGAAAAACCAATCTAAGTACTTGTGATATTAATCAAAGTTTTTGTACCTTGATTTTTCATCTTTTGAAAATGCCCCCCCTGTATATGTGCATTGATTACCAAAAGCCTTTTGCACATACAAGGGAGAAGCTAGCTATAGAGTCTTTTTAGATAAAGTTTATTAGTTGCATAGTTTTAATCACATTATCTCCCCTTATCTAAAATGTTAAATTCTTTTGATATTTGGGATATCAATTGATTAAAACTGTATAGGGGAGAGATGTTACTAATTAGCAAGCTTATTTGGAATATTTATGTTCCCCCTCAATTATTGAGGGAATGATATAGTGTTAAGTGCATATTTTGAAAGATTTAAATTTAATGAAAAGTTCATGAAAAATTGTACTTAACACATATATACTTATTTCTATACACTACATAGTTATATATTATACAAGATATTATATGAGATAGGACCTGACATGTTTAAACCAAGTATAACCTAGTCATACTGTCCTTTGCAGCAGTCGTTTGTCCATCTTTATTTTTCTGCCACCAACCAGCACTTGGGTGTATTGTAGGGGAGGGGGGGGGGTTGGGGGTGGGGTTTGGGGGGGTGTGGGTGGGTAGGTTTGGGGGGTGGGGGGGGGGGGGGGGAGGGGGGTGGTTGCTTACCTGAAATTTTAAAACCAAGTTTACCTATCATACTATCCTTGCGCATCGTTTGTCCATCTTTGTTTGTTCTCCACAATACACAATTTTAAACATACTCTGTATGTCTTTCGCTTGACAACAGAGGAAATTAATTAGTGATAATTGGTGAAGGAATTATTTACGCTTCTGTCAAATTGAATATTGATTGAAAGTGTGGGGTTTAAATTTTAGAATTGGTATTTTATAGGGATTTAGTTGTTGGTGGTATTAAGGGTTGGGTTGAAATAAATTAGGTTTTATAATATGAGGGATGATGAAGGGGAGAGGATAGGAAAGTTTGTTTTAATGGTGATATGGGGTGGTGTTGAGGGTATTTGTAGTTTTGGTCTTTGTGTGATGGGGGTTGGTAGGTGGGGTTAGGGGAGTATTAGTAGTGTTTGGAGGATTAAAGTTGTGTGTTTAGATGAGGAGTGTTTTATATGGGGTGAATTAATTGGTGTTTATTTTTATTTGGGGATTATTGGTTTTTATGGATTTATTAAAATATTGAAGTGGTGGTGATTTGTTTAGGGTATTAGTGTTATTGATTATAATAGTTTAATTGTGGAGATTAATTCTATAGGAGTGTTAGGTGGATGGTATTAGAAATAGTAATCTTCCTCTATTTTTTATATTTTTTGGTAGTTTAATATATTAGTTTATATGAGTGTGAGAGGTGTTGTTTGTAATTATTGTAGTTATCTGTTTGTGTTGGGTGGAAGGTTTTTAGTTTTATGTGAGTTTAGGTAGGGTGAGGGGGTTGATTGGGGGGGTTTGTGGGTTGGTGTTGATTTTTTTTATTGTTTTTGTGGTTTGTTTTATTATTTTATGTTTTTGAAGGATTAAAGGTTGTAGATGGAGTAGTTTTGTTTTGAGGGATTAAGAGGGTTGTGGATATTTTATATATATATCATATATATCTAATGATGGTTGTGGATTTTGGTGGTGAGGATTTTTTGTATGGGATTGTTTTTTTGGGTTGAGGAAGAATGGTGTTTGGGGGTTGTGGGGAAGGGTTGGAGGTGTTGGAGATGTGTTTTTGAAGGTTGTTAGTAGAGAGAAATTGTATTGTGATGTGTGGTGGAGAGTAGTTTTTGTTGTTTATAATGTGTGGGGGTAAAATTTGTGTGGGTTTTTTAGTTTTTTTTTTATGGGTTTTTGGGTGGGGGGTGGGGTGAGATGAAGGGTATTGATGGTGTGGGGATGAAGTTGTGTGTTTGAGTATTGAGTAGTTTATGAGGTTATTGGTGATAAAGAAGTGATATAGTATTGGATGTTTGGGTTTTATATGAATATTTGAATATGTATATTGGGGTTCCAACGGTTGTGTTGTGAAGGTATATTTTTATTTTTTGAGTGGATGTTGTCAATACGATGTATAAAAAGAGTGCTAAGAAAAAAGTAAAAAAGAAATCGAAACTGGTGTATCTTCGATATATATATGAATAAATGCAAGAGTCAACAGTAGTGGGGTCCGAAGAAAATAATGGAAGGGATTTAAATGCTCTTGTTTCGTTGGGAAAAGCTATAACGAAAAAAGTTTTGATATAAAAGGAAAAGATATGGGCAAGAATGGCTTAGTATGATTTGGGATTTCAAGTAAATAGAATTTTTGTACATATGCTGCTGTGAATATTTATGCTTCCAAGAAAGTTTCTGCTGTCAAGATGTTTTAGTGGGTTCACGTATATTTTACTTACTGTTGAATAAAAACAAGCTACTGTTCTTGTTTTTATTCTGAAGATATACTTA
Organism: Tanacetum coccineum; assembly: GCA_026074375.1. NCBI lineage: Eukaryota > Viridiplantae > Streptophyta > Magnoliopsida > Asterales > Asteraceae > Tanacetum > Tanacetum coccineum. Next base: position 59,588 of record BQNB010016729.1, on the reverse strand, counting down.
TGCCAAGGAAATCTAAAATGTTCGTATACAGAAGGTTTTATTACAGTCTTCAACATGTGGTGTTCAAATTGATTTTAATGCTGCCAACAGAGGATGTTTATGCTGCAAACTGTTCGAACAAGGAAGTTAGTACTGATTTCATTACATATTATATTTTGACCATGATTAATAACTTTTCGAAGGTACTGATTGTTTCGTCGAGAAATGTATATACTGTTTAATGTCATCCGATATCGTACAAGGAAAGATTTTTCTTCTCGGATGGATAAAGATTTTTGTAAAGATGGTGACACACACATCAGGTTTTATTGGTTTTTTGGTTCTTTAACTGCATTAAGGGCTATATTTATTGATTAATTGATTACGAAGAAAATTGTTTACACATTAATTGAAGATGAAGTGGATTTTTTAAGATGCAGTTCTTATTATATCTTTTGGGTCTTGAAGATAATTTGTTTGGTTTTCTATACGGTTTTGATGAAGACTAGAAAAAAACTAGTTTTTACCTGATGTAATAGAATACAATGTAAGTACTCACAGGTATTGAGACTATCACAGGCCAGTGACTCATGATACCCAAACTTAAAGTTCAATAGCCTTTCACGAATAATTTTACGAACTGATTAGAGAGTCCCGTCACAGAACTTGTGGATCTCATCAGCTTGCATCAGCCTTTTCTTCTTGCTCTTGTCTTGATAGATAATACCCGGTGGATCACAGTTTGGATTATAAGGTTCTTTGACAGAGATATGCTGACATGTTCTTTGAGGCTTGGTTAAGTTGAGCTTTCTTTGGTAACTTTCGACACCTAGCTGAAAGTCTTCAACCCTGTGAAGATCGTTTAAAACTCATCTAGGATCTATAATAACAAAGGTTGTTGATGCGCAACGGAATTTAAACAAAAACGATGTTATTAACAAGGTTTTACATTCATACAAGCCCACATTCTATTTGATCAGAATAGAACGTGTTACCTAACTATAACAGAGATGAAAGACACTTTGACCTTAGGGCTAAAACGATCTCAAGTGGCGAGATCGTTGGTGCTTTCCTACTACATGATTAAACACCTAAAAACACATAAAATGTCTAGGAAACACACAAATAAACAATGTCTAGGGATCTCTTTATATATAGAGTCCATCTAGACTTACAAAGGAAATTTAATTGTATTAGGAAACTAAATCTTTTCTAATCTTGATCTTTATCTTTTTAAGCAAGTTGTTGGGAATTATTGATTTGATGATGCAAAAGAAAACAATATATGATATAAAGGAAACAAGACAAAGATGAAGAATTCTTGGTCAACGTGCTTTAATGAGTCAAAGATAGTTATTAGAAAAGAAGAAAGTTTCATAATACAATTAGAATTCCTTTATGAATGTTTTAATTAGTTTCCTTGTAAGTCTTATGGACTCTCTATATAAAGAGATCCATAGACATTGTTTAGAGTGTGCACAAGAGAAAGATGTAAACACTAAAAGGTGTGTGTGTGTCTAGGCATCATCCCTAATGCCTAGGGTTTAGAGTTAGTTTTGTAGTTGTACAACAAGAAGTAGATGCTAGCATAAGTGGTGTAGCCTCAAGAATCTTATGATTCCTGTTACAGTTTGTTGATGTAACCGTATTATCTTGATCAAATAATATTGGGGCTGGAATGTTTGGTAAAACCTTGTTGAATATCTTTGTTCTTATTCCGCTTTGTTTTTATAACTTATGAACATTGATATTATCCTAGATAAAGGTCTAAACAACCTGAGCTTAAACGATCAAAGAACCTATTACGTGTTTTAGGTTTCCACAATTGGTATCAGAGCCTCGTGGCTCTCGATCTAGGATCTACAAGGTTTTATAAATCGAAGAAAAAGAATAAAAAGGACTCGATTTTGTTGCCAACGGTTTGTTGTGACCGACTGTTTTAATGTTCGAGTTTGCATTGGATCATGAATGTATAAAGTGCTAAGAAGAAAAGTAAAAGAAATCATGAACTGGTTGTATCGTCGATTATATATGGTGAAGAATGCAAAGCAACAGCAGTAGGTCCGAGAAATATGGAAGAGATTTTTATGCTGCTTTGTTCCTTTGTGTGAAAGCTATAAAGAAAGAAAGTTTTGATTATAAAAGGAAAAGATATGGCAGATTGGCTTAGTATGATATTGGGATTTCAAGTAAATATAATGTTTGTCATATGCTGCTTGTGTATATTTATGCTGCTCGAAGAATGTTTTCGCTGCAATGATATTTTAAGTTGGGTTCACGTAATATGGTACTACTGTTTGAACAAAAGAAAGCTACTGTTCTCGTTTTTAGTTCAGAGATATACGTGTATGCCAAGGATATCTATACTGTTTGTATACAAGAAAGTTTACACAGTTGTTCAAGCATGTGGTGTTCAAATGATTTTAATGCTGCTCAACATGGATGTTTATGCTACTAACTATTCGAACAAGGAAGTTAGTACTGCTTTCATTACATGTTAATACTGTTGAGCATGATTAATACTGTTCGAAGGTACTGTTTGTTTCGTCCGAGAAAATGTTTATACTGTTAATGTCATCCGATATCGTACAAGGAATGACTTTTCTTCTCGGATGGATACAAGATTTTGGACAGATGGGTGACACACATAGAAGGTGTTTTGGTTTTTGGTTCTTAACTGAATTAAAGGCTAGTATTTATTGGATTAATTGATTACGAAGAAAATTGTTTATCACTTATTTGAAGATGAAGTGGATTTTTCAGATGCGTGTTCTTATTATATCTTTTGGTCTTGGAGATAACTTGTTTGGTTATATACGGTTTATGATGAAGACTTGATAAAACTAGTTTTTACCTGATGTAAGGAGATACATTGTAGTACTCACAGGTATTTACTATCACTTGGCTCAGTGACTCATGTATAGGCATGCGGATTTATCAAGAGATCGAGGTCTACTCATAAAACGAAGAAGAAGATTATGAGTTCTTATCATATTATAGTGCAAGACATAAGATACAAATTTGGGATATTCTACTTCTACATCAAATTTGTTATACTTAATTTTTCTTCATCAGTAATCATTACATAGAGCCTACAGAATTGAAGATTCAAGAAATGGTTAACATATGGGTTTCAGGGGAAGCTTATTGTTAAAATGTTTAACCATTTACATGCTACATTGAGGTGAAGGTTTTTACTACTACTAGCCTTTGTTACTACTGCTAGTGTAAGTTTCTACTGCTCAAGTTCATTTTTCTTAAGGTGCGTCATGGAGGGTAATTTGAGACATTGGAAAGCTTGGATTAGAAGTGTGATATATGGTTTGTGGTTGTAAAGATCAAAGTTGCATATCTTCACAGTCCCCTATTGGTTTATGACAAAAAGGGGAAGATGTTACAAAGATGATATTATTTGCAACTTATTATGTGTGGTGGCACGACATGGCAAGGAAATCTTAACTTTAAGGGAAGATCTGAAGTTAAGGGGAAGAATTTATTGTTTGTTTTGTCATCATCAAATAGGGGAAGATTGTTGGGAATTATTGATTTGATGATACAAAAGGAAACAATATATGATATAAAGGAAACAAGACAAAGATGAAGAATTCTTGGTCAACGTGCTTTAATGAGTCAAAGATAGTTATTAGGAAAGAAGAAAGTTTCATAATACAATTAGAATTCCTTTATGAATGTTTTAATTAGTTTCCTTGTAAGTCTTATAGACTCTCTATATAAAGAGATCCATAGACATTGTTTAGAGTGTGCACAAGAGAAAGATGTAAACACTAAAAGGTGTGTGTGTCTAGGCATCATCCCTAATAAAGGTGCCTAGGGTTTAAAGTTAGTTTTGTAGTTGTACAACAAGAAGTAGATGCTAGCATAAGTGGTGTAGCCTCAAGAATCTTATGATTCCTGTTACAGTTTGTTGATGTAACCATATTATCATGATCAAATAATATTGGGGCTGGAATGTTTGGTAAAACCTTGTTGAATATCTTTGTTCTTATTCCGCTTTGTTTTTATAACTTATGAACATTGATATTATCCTAGATAAAGGTCTAAACAACCTGAGCTTAAATGATCAAAGAACCTATTACGTGTTTTATGTTTCCACACAAGTCTTCTAGAATCCTCCATCTTCTAGAATTCATATTGTCGAATTAGACCCTTTTGTAATCCGTTTGTATCATTCTTGTTTCATTCTTTTGTATCATCAAATCAATAAATCCTAACAATCTTCCCCTATTTAATGATGACAAAACAAACAGTAAACTGATTCCAAGATGATCCATAGTTGCTTAATCTTCATCAATCTTCCTCTATTGAATAATAAGCTTTGTCTTCAACTTAAGCACTTGAACATCTTGTACATCTTCAAATCTGATCTTTCATGAATGAAACAAATAGATTCTAATCTTCCCCTTAACTTAAGATTTTCTTTGAACTTAAATTGTTCCAATGCCATGCCACCACAAATAATAAGTTGCAAATCATATCATGTCATCTCTGAAACATCTATCCCTTTTTGTCATTATCCATTAGGGGACTGTGAACATATGCAACTTTGATCTTTACAAATACAAACCATATATTACACTTCTAATCCAAGCTTTTCAATGTCTCAAATTACCCCCAATGACGCATAATAAGAATAATGAATTCAAGCAGTAGAAACTTAAACTAGCAGTAGTAACAATGACTTAGCAGTAGTAATAAAGTTTAACTTGTTTAGCACAAGTGTATACCTTCCCCTCAAGTGGTGCATTTAACATATCCAAATGGTTAAACACTTTATCATATTCTTTCCCTGAAACTAATATGTTAAACAACTTTTGACCAAAAGTAATATAATCAACCATAATAATTGTACAAAGAACTAATCAACAGTAGTAATGAATACCATGTAGTACCATCTATGAAGAGCAACACTAAAAATGAATAACAGTAGTAATCGATACCAAGCAGTAGTAACAATGAAGAGCAGCATTAAAATGGTTGAGCAGTAGTAAAAATACACTAGCAGTATTAACTACTAACTAGCAGTATTAACTTTTGTCAAGCAGTATTAACTTAAGCTAGCAGCACTAACTTCAACAAACAATATTACTTTTGTCGAGCAACACTAATGAAGTAGAAGTAGTATTAAAAACAATAGAACATATTTAACCAAGTAAAGCAGCATTAACCCATGCATAGCATACTAACTTCTATGAAGCAGCATTAACTTTATTCGAGCAGTATTAACTGTTGTAGAGCAGTAGTAACCATGTATGAAGCAGTAGTAACTTCCATCATATACCATGATAACCACTTCAATAAACTTTCCACGGGAATAGCTTCATTTGGTTCGTTAGGGGGGGTTAGGGTTCTTCATGACAATCCGCGTCGTATAAATATCTCGTATTAGTATTAAAATAATCACATAATCAACATTTATATTCAAAATAAATGAAAATCTCATATTACAACATATATATTTTTCCATATATATATCGATAAATAAATCCTTCTCATTCTTGTCCCGTCGGTAATTCGGAGATTTCTATTGCACCGTTATAGTCAAAAGATTTCAAAAATTCTTTCGTTCATTTTTCTTTTTGAAAATCTTTTGTTCTCTATAACTTAAGCTCTTGATACCAATCTGTAACACCCCCATTTTCATATATCAGCGGAAGGGTCATTTGGGGTGCTACGTGTTAATACAATAACTCAAGCATAGAAAACGACTCGAAAGGAGACGCTTTAAACACATTCATTCGAAATAAAAGTTTACATCATAGGTCCCAAATTGTTCATAATTCATACAACATTTTTGAAATATTCTTCGAATGACTTTTATTTAATGGGCCTTCAAAATATTTGGTTTTCCATAAGCGTTAACCAAAATCTCCATCGCCGAATTACCTTCAAGGACCTGAGATAAAACATGCTAAAACGTCAACAATAATGTTGAGTGAATCCATAGAGTTTATATTTATAAACAATAAAATTCTTCCGAACACAAGTATCATTTCTCAAAATTATCAGGATATAACGATGTGGATCAGACAACGTTATAGGGGGATTATTATAAGCCTCATGAATCGAACGTTACCATTTCATAAAAATGCCCACTATACACCCTCGCTATGAGTGTATCTTATTCTCTATACAACGCATCCGTAGTGTCATTTTCCCGACACGAGACGATAGCTAGTCGTCACGGATTGGAGGTGGTAATCTCCAAATAGTACTATTCCTTGTATAAGCGTATGCCATTACCCGGCAATTAACAATTCATGATTTCCGCGGGTCTTTTGTCTAGCGAGTTAATTCCAACTTATAATAATCAAGGCTACTAGCATACATTCAAGTCCCTTGTGTTCAATTTTTAAAAACAAGCATGTTATCTCCCTCGCGGGTTTATAAATCAATTCAAATATTAAAATGCGAGGCTATGAACTCACTTGGTGATGTCGGACGAGAATATCGATGAATAAAAACTTCGGACGTAAGCGCGTCGATCAACCGAGACCTATACCAATTGTAATGGGTCTTAGGTTTCTAGCCGATAAAATTAACGATGACTCGTAAAATAAATAAGTATGTATATATATACATGTATCTTATATGATGATCATGACCCAAATGATTTAATTACTTCACACTTAGGTTTTTCTAGGTTCTTAACTAGTTTCTATTTGCCATTTTTACTCTTATGGTCCAATATATCCCAAAAAGCCCAATAGGCCCATAAGTAAGTCCATTAAATGTTTAAGTTGATATTATTAACCCAAGACCAGGTCTTAGCCCATTAATTAAGCCCAAATGGGTTGGGCTTAAAGCCAAGTCCAATATGTCCATTTTAATACATTGGGCCTAGTGGCCCAATCAGGCCTTATGGCCCATTTAAGCTTGTAAATGAGTCTTATTATAAATTTTCGGGTTCTCGAGGTCGGGACATGTTTATTATCAGTAAGTTAACTTTTAAAAACTCCCAAGAAGTGGGTCCTACCACCTCGGGTTTTAGTTGTAAAAACGTTTTATCATTTATAGTGTTCGTGTAGACGTAAAATTTTATATACGTTTAGGTTTACGAAAATAGTCGTATTTTAATAACCGTAAATGATATAATTGAAAACTTTACATCCTTAGTTTCATATTTAAGTATATATTACAGATCCAAGGTTACTTTTATACTTATTTTAAGTATACATATACTTATGATCAAATCACTACACAAAGGTCAAGTTACAACTTTGGACTGAAAACTCACTTTCACCATTTTTGATGCCATTTACAAACCATAATGAATTGGTTGATCATCCAATTGGTACAGAACCTACATGATTTTATCTAGGTCTCATAGTTTTAGGTTTTTAGCCAACTCAGTACGTAAGTATGACTTTTTGTGCCATCTGTACAGCAAGGTCAGAACTGATGTCTTTTGGTAAAATGGTCATAACTTATTCAATTTTTACTTTCCATTGAGTATCCAATTAGCCATATGTTCATAACTCAATTCTCTACAACCTAGGTAAATCAAATCAACCATTAAGCCAACCCAAAAATCCAGAACTTGCTGTTAACAACAGCCCTAAATTTTCAATGATTTCTAGCAAGATTTAATAATTGATTTAGTCATTTCTTACCTAGATCTATGCATGCATGTATCATTTTATTTCTTGATCATCATTTACAATACATGTACATACATAAAATGAAATCAAAATAAACTTAAACAAGTCTCATTAAATCTTTTACCATAAGAAAAGTGTAGACAAGATCACAATGATCAAAACAAGAACAAGCTTGATGAAGGCTTCAACTCCAAGCTTAATCTCCACCCAAATTACTTTTGATCACCATTTTATTTACCCATTGCATGTCGTATATTTTTAGTGGAAAACGTAGGAAATAACGAGGGGATTCGGAAAATATAAGTTGTTCGGATTGCATGTAATTTTTCCGGCGACCACGGCGGTTTCCGGCGGCGGTGACCGGCGGCCGACGGCGGCGGTGGCGGTTTCCGATGACCGGAAAAGTTTTCCGGTGGTGGTGGTGGAGCTAGAGAGAAAGTGTGTGTTTTATTTTATAAAAATGAAGGAAATGAGGAAGTAAACTTCCTTATATATGTCTTGCACTAGTTTGGACTTTTGACAATAATAGTCCTCCCCTCTTTTCAAAAATTAGTTTTTGACACATGAACTTTTTACTTAAATAAAAATCAACTATCGTGGCTCGGGATTAAACTTCCAAGACCATTTTTATTTTCCGTTACACTTTTATTTTAACTTCTAACATTTAATAAAATGTGTACATTTTAAAACATCAGTTCGGCTCAAGACAAGGAACAAAGACGACGTTTGTAAAAATAATAAATTTCAAATTTCCATTCGAAATAAAATACGAAATAATTATTTATGACAAATAAAATTTTAAATGTCGACGTTTGTTATGAAAACTCACAAAATAAAACGAATGCAACAAAATTATTTCTACGGCATTTTTGAAAATATAAACGTCGATGCCTTACGTAGAATTCGCCGGTTCTTTGTAAACGTCGCGTAATTTACGAATGTAAGCACTAATTCTCCCGGTTAGTCGTGAGTTCATATCTCAACATAAAAATGAAAATTATAATTAATACTCGAGAAATAAATAACGATCTGAAATTGACGGATTGTCACAGCATTTCCCCCTAAAAAGGGATCTTCGTCCCTGAAGATCAATTCATCTTGTCGTCCGCTTCTTATTAAAATCAAAGAGATGAGGGTATTTCTTCCACATCTGATCCTCCCATTCCCAAGTATATTCTGTTCCACGACTCGGGTTCTATCGAATTTTAACTATAGGAATTCGACTTTGCTTAAGTTGTTTTACTTCTCTATCCATAATTTCAATGGGTTCTTTGATGAAATGAAACTTCTCGTCGATCCTTACTTCGTCAAGAGGAATAATAAGATCTTCATCCGATAGACACTTCCTCAAGTTCGAATCATGGAATGTATTGTAAACTCCTTGAAGCTCTCGGGGTAATTTCAGTTTATATGCCTCCGGACCGATTCTTGATAGAATCTTGAATGGTCCAATATAACGGGGACTTAAGTTCCCACGTTTTCCAAATTGTACAACACCTTTCCACAGTGATACTTTCAGCGTAACTTTTCCACCCACCTCGAACTCCAAAGGTTTACGTCTCACACCCGCATAACTTTTCTGTCTACTACAAGTAGCCAATAATCGGTTCTTGATTTGCATAATCATTTTCGTCGTTTTACGAATCATTTCCGGTCTCGTGAGTTAGACATCTCCAACCTCACTCCAACATATTGGCGATCCACATTTCCTTTCGTATAAAGCTTCAAAAGGTGCGGCTTTAATACTAGCGTGATAGTTGTTATTGTATGAGAACTCAGCCAAAGGTAAGTGCTTATCCCAGCCACTACCAAAGTCAATCACACAAGCACGCAACATGTATTCCAATGTCTGTATTGTTCTTTCACTTGACCATCAGTTTGAGGATGATAAGCAGTGCTCATATCCAAATTCATCCCTAATGACTTTTGAAAGGATCTCCAAAAATCCAAAATGCAAAACGAGGGTCTAGGTCCGAAATAATCGACACGGGCACCTCGCGCCTACAAACAATCTCCTTCAAATAAAATCGAGTAAGCCTCTCCATTTTAAACTTCTCATTCATCGGAATCAAGTGAGTAGATTTAGTCAATCAGTCACAATGACCCAAATTGAGTCATATCCAGATGACGTTCTTTGAAGCTTTGAAATGAAACCCATTGTTATTCTCTCCTACTTCCAAACAGGGATTTCAGGTTGTTGTAGTAATCCTGATGGCTTTTGATGTTCGGCTTTGACTTTAGCACAAGTCAAGCACTTACTGACATAAGTCGCAATGTCAGCCTTCATATTCGGCCACCAATATAACTTCTTTAAATCATGGTACATTTTATCCGACCCATGATGAATGGAATATTTTGACTTATGAGATTCCAAAATAATTAGACGTCTCAATCCTCCAAATAATGGTAACCATACTCGTCCTTTCAGACATTTCGTACCATCGGATCTAACTTCAAATGTCTCCCCTTTGCCAAGAAATCCTTCGGCACCAATATTTTCCTCCTTGCACGCTTCAACTTTTGCATTCCGAATTTGCTTGGGTAAATTGTTATGTACCGTTACCACTAAAGCACGCACTCAAATCAGTTCCTTAGCTTTCTTGCTCAACGCATCAGCGACAACATTCGCCTTTCCCGGGTGATAACGAATAACACAATCGTAATCACTCAGAAGTTCAATCCATCTATGCTGCCTCATATTTATCTCTTTCTTTCTGATCCAAAATATATTGTACGCTTTTAAGTGACTCCGTATGTATACCATACACTTAGTGCCGTTACAAATTATGTCTCCTAATAGTCAAAGGCATAAGAACTTCGCTCCTAATTTCAATCATGAGTCGTATAATTTTCTTTATTCTTTCTAAGTTGCCTAGAGGCGTACGCAATCACCTTTTCTCGTTGTGCATCAATCACAGCCTCCAAATCCTTTATAGGGAGCATCGCAATACATACAATAGTTCTTTCGGCTTCCTTCGGGGTTGTGATTATATTGGCTGTCAACTACACAATTAGCTTTAACGTTTGAAATGCCTACTTCTTTTTGTCGTCGCCCCACACATACGGCTTATTTTTCTAAGTGAGTTTAGTTAATGGTTTGGATATAGAAGAAAACTCCTTAATAAACTTGGATAAATAACTGCCAAACCCTAAAATTGTCGCACTTCCGTTGGTAGTCGGTGCAGCCTAATTTTTAATAGCTTCGATCTTCGCAGGATCAACATGAACTCCACTACTATCAATCACATGGCCAAGGAATTGCACGGAATCAAGCCAAAAATCACACTTTGAAAATTAGCGTACAACTTTTCGCTCCTTAGCAAATTTAAGATAGTCTTCAAATGTTCACCATGTTCTTCTTTATTTTTGGAATAAATTAGAATGTCATCAATGAATACGATTACGAACTTATCAAGATACGGCTTGCACACGTGATTCATCAAGTCCATGAATACTGCAGGTGCATTAGTCAGTGCAAAAGGCATTACTTGAAACTCATAATGTCCATAACGAGTTCTAAACGCTGTAATTGGAAAGTCTTCCTTGCGGATACGAAGTTGATGATAACTAGACCATAAATCAATCTTCGAGTAAACACTAGAACCTTGTAGCTGATCAAATAAGTCATCAATCCTCGGTAATGGATATCGATTCTTGATTGTTAACTTGTTTAGTTCTCGGTAATCAATGCATATTCGGAACGATCCATCCTTCTTCTTCACAAACAATACCGGAGCTCCCCACGGTGACGAGCTCGGTCGAATAAAACCTTTCTCCAACAACTCTTGTAGTTGCTTGGACAACTCCTTCATTTCAGATGGTGCTAAACGATATGGCGCACGGGCCACAGGTGCAAACACTTGATAAGATCAATACAGAAACCTTTAACATGCATATGGTTGGGGAAGTCAAGGTAAATCTTCAGGAAATACCTCGGGGAAATCTAGGATAACAGGGACATCTTCTAATCGCTTCTCTTTCGGTTCTTTCTCGGTTACTTGAGCTAAAAATAGCTCACCACCTTTCTCGATATACTTTTGAACTTTAATACAAGAAACGATCTTCAATCGGGAATTATTTCTATCACCTTCGATAACCAACGTCTTACCTTACAAGGGAAAATCTCTCAATCCTTTTTGTTCTCCACATAAAATAGCAGCATCATATCGTGATAACCAATCCATCCCAATAATGATATCAAAACTTCCTAGTTCAATACCATAGTAAATCGCGATTAGAAAGGCCGCTCGATTTTAAAAGATTAAGGCGACACCTTTTTCTCACCATTTCGTGGTATCTTATGTTTTCCATCGGCCAATTCGACTTCAATAGCTAGGATGAACTCATAACATTTCTTGAACAAGGAGAATCGAAAAGACTAGAAAGTTAGCAATAAAAGAGCAAAGTTAATCGCGTGGAGATTACACGGCGCAATTTTCGATCGTCAAAAAGAAAGGCTAATACCATAATGGATATGCATAAACCCCATACTTTCCTAATTCGTTATTCACCTCTGAAGCATCCTCAGATTTTTACACTACGTTATCAAGGAGGATTAGTCGAAAAGAAAGGATAGGAACGTCGAAACTTAAAGAATCGGGTGGTATCAATAGTCGATAAATAGATAAGTGTCCAAAGAATTTCATGACGAAAGAAAGGAAATAAGAAGTAGATAACAATTGTCAAGTAAGACCGCATCCACTGATGGGTAATTCGATTGGGAATAAGGATAAGGGTTACATATGCAGATGTCCTACCATATACCACTTGCAAACCATACAAAATCTTGATTTTTTAGAATTACAGTTAAAAATTGATCTTTATCAAAATCTTACGGTGACTAGTATTCAACCTTGCATGGCCCCTTCTAAATTATACGTAGGTGCACGACTATGTATAATTTAGGAATAGCAATGCAATGCTCAGTTCGTCAAACTAATGCCATCATATTTAAATGTATAATCATGTTGATTATAGATAGAAATCAAAAATGATTTGTCTTTACAGACCGTTCATAGTATGAAACAGTAATTTATTTACAAGATGTTTATTAAATAAATTTTATGGTGATAAGAAACTATATATAACTTCCTCAAATTAAAATAACTATACAATGATGACAATTTAAAGTTTTCTCGGTTTATATTATATTAACTTATTAAACTCAATAAGTGGTTTCGCCATGAGCGTTAGTAAGAGTGGTTTACAAAAGGCATGGGTTTTTGAAACGATTACAAATATGATAGGTAAATGAGTTTATCCAAAAATCAATCATGAGATCCATGTTATCGTTGGGATTTGAGAATACGAGGAGAGAAGTTAGAACATCAATTCCAAATTATAAATGAGTTATTCTCATTCAAATGAATGCATCAAAAATTTGAACAGTTTAAAAGAAACAAGAAATAAGGAAAGATAACAAGACAGCACGTAGGAATTTAGAAATCAAAGATAGTCATTCATTAATCATAAAACAGATCATAAGTTGTATCCGTGACACATTATATGTCACCATTTATGCTATACATACTCCAAAGGATCTAGTTCTACTAATTGATATCTCTAGGTTTAGTTAGTGATTCTCGAAAGATACTACGAATGAAAGAAACTAATCTACTAAGAGTCACTAGGTGGTCCACGTGGCTCAGAAGGTCCCTCGGTCCCATCAAAAGAAGATTTCTTCAATTTCTTTCTCGGACGCTCAGTACCTTCATCATTGGATGGTGGCTTAGGAACAGCCCCAATGCGAACCATCTCCATATAAAACCTCTTGTTCCACCCATAAGATGCATGTAATCTCCTCTCTACCATATCATGCCCCATACGAGCCAACTCCAACTTCATCTCAGCCTCAAGACCATTTCTTCTTCGAAGTTATCATTCTCCCTGCTCTTTAAACACCTTCAACCTCTCTAAATAATCACCCAAAAATGCTCAATGTTTTCCCAAATCTGAATAGGTTTCTCTCTCTCTTTTTCTCTGATCTTATTCTTTGATTTCAGAAGAGCAATCTCAGTTTGGAATGTTCACACTCAGCTTTGGTGACTCTCTAGACCGTGCACGGGGGACATCCTATTATAAATACGTGTCTTAATGCCCAAGGTGGCCAATCCACGAATAGATGAGTCATGCGCAGAAGATGTGGCTCTCCTACTCAAAATCACCCTCGGAAGAAGCCGGCGTAGAACAGAGCATAAGGGAATTTGGGGTAATAGTCCCAAAAGTGTCCTCAGGTGCAACGTCGGCCTCCTTTTCCTCTGACTCAGAATCGGATGATACAGAATCAGATGACTCCGCATTAGGTGGCTCTGCATTAGGTGGCTTAGAATTGGATGACACACCTCCATGTGGCAGGGTTTTGTCACCCTCTACCTCATAAGGAAAAAATTTAATTTTCAACTCTAGCCAATCGTCATTCTGAGCTCAATCTTAAACATCTTCATCTGCAATATCATCATTATTAACACCCTCCATTTACACCTTCATTCTCCTACTAACAACCAATCATAACACCGGGCTGTGATGTGGGTAACATGTAGGGCAAAATTGATTTACAGCCCATTATTCGATTCTGGTTCTTCTTCCAGGTTTTCTTCATCATCACCATCATAATTAACTAAATCAACGTCGTTGGGAATGTCAACCGATTCATTGGGATCATGGATATCCACAACTTGGTTCGGCTCAGGGAAACAACTGGGTTCACTTCGGGAATAGCTTCGTTCGGCTGGTTAAGATGGTTAGGGTTCTTCATGACAATCCGCGTCGTATAAATATCTCGTATTAGTATTAAAATAATCACTAATCGCAAATTTTATATTTCAAAATAAATGAAAATCTCATTTTCACCACATATATATTTTCCATATATATAATATATATATATTTATATTATATATATATATATTTATATATCGGATACTAAATCCTTCTCATTCTTCTGGTCCTCGAGTATTTCGGGATGAATTTCTAGAGTAACGTTATGTAGTCAAAAGGATTTCAAAAATATTTCTGTATATTTATCTTTTTGAAAATCTTTTGTTCTTATAACTTTAAGCTCTTGATACCAATCTGTAACACCCCATTTTATACGTCTAGCGGAAGGGTCATTTGGGGTGCTACGTCATAATATAACAACTCAAGCATAGAAAACGACTCGAAAAGAGACGTTTTTAAATACATTCATTCGAAATAAAAGTTTACATCATAGGTCCCAAATTGTTTCATAATTCATACAACATTTTTACAAATCATCTTCGAATGACTTTTATTTAATGGGCCTTCAAAACATTTAGGGTTCCATAAGCGACAACCAAAATCTCCATCGCCGGAATTACCTTCAAGGACCTGAGATAAACATGCTAAACAATCAACAATGAATGTTGATCCGTGAATCCATAAGGATTATATTTAATAAAACCATAAAAATATGTTGGGGTTCCACATCTAATCTCGAACACAAGTTTCATTTCTCAAAAATTTTTACGGATATAACGATGTGGATCAGGACAAGGTTATAGGAGGCTTATTATATGACTCATGAATCGAACTTACCATATAATACAAAAGGCCTACTATACACCTTCGTATGAGTGCCTATTATTCTCTATACAACACATCCGTTAGTGATCATTTTCCCGACACGAAGACGATGGCTAGTCGTTTACGGATTGGGAGGTGGCAACTCCAAATAGTACTATTCCATGGTATAAGGTTATGCCATTACTTGGCAATTAATAATTTATAATTTCCGCGGGTCTTTTATCTAGCGAGTTAATCTAACTTATAATAATCAAGGCTACTAGCATACAATCTCCCTTGTGTTCTATTTTAAAAACAAGCATGTTATCTCCCCCGCGGGTTTATAAAACAATTAAAGTGTAAAAAATGCGAGGCTATGAACTCACTTAGTGATGTCGGACAAGAATTATCGATGAATAAAATTACTTCGGAAGTAGGCGCGTCAATCAACCAAGACCTATACAAAATTGAAACGGGTCTTTGGTTTCTTAGATCGAGAAAATTATCGAAATCTCATAATTAAGATAAGTATATCGTATACAATGTAGTTTATATAATGATATTACTCTTGCAAACATAGATAAGTTACCTTAGAGTTTTCTAGGTTTTTAACTAGTTTCTATTTGCCATTTTTACTCTTATGGTCCAATATATCCCAAAAAGCCCAATAGGCCCATAAGTAAGTCCATTAAGTGTTTAGGTTGATATTATTAACCCAAGACCAGGTCTTAGCCCATTAATTAAGCCCAAGTGGGTTGGGCTTAAAGCCAAGTCCAATATGTCTATATTTTACATTGGGCCTAGTGCCAATTAGAACCTTATGATTTCAAGCTTGTAATTGAGGTCCTATTATAAAATTTTCGGCGTTCTCGATACGGTCGGGACATCGTTTTATTATCTGTAAGGGTTAACTTTTAAAAACTCCTCAGAAGAGAAGGTCCTACCACCTCGGGTCTTTAGTTACAAAAAATTCGCCTTTTACATATCATAGTGTTAGGGTAGGTAGTAATATAAATTTTGTATACTTTTATGTCTTATGAAAATAGATCGTATTTATAAAATGTAAATGTTATAATTTATATATGTTTATGCATGACTCATATTTAAGTCCCACTTTACAGATTCCAACTCATTTTCAGTACATCTTTTTTTAGTTCATACATATACATGAGGGTCACTTTTGATACATCAAGGTCAAGTTTACAAAATTCGGACTGAAATCTCACTTTCACCATTTTTGATGTCATTTACAAACCATAATGAATTGGTTGACCATCCAACTGGTTCAGAACCTACATGATTTTATCTAGGTTCATAGTTTATACTTTTTAATAAACTCAGCACGTAAGTATGACTTTTGTGCATCTGTATAGCAAAGGTCAGAATTCCACCAGTTTTAGTGTTTTGTCCATAACTTCAACTTATTGTTACTTTCACTTGGGATACAATTTGCTACATGATCACAGACATTTAGTCATACAACTTAGAGATTCAAATCAACTCTCAAAGTTACTCAAAATTCCAGAACTTACTGTTAACATATCTATAATTTTTAGTGATTTTATCTAGTTATAAGCCAATTTATTTAAACTAGATCTAAGATGCTTGGACAATTTGTCACCTCCTTGACTCATCATATATCATAATTTACATATACAATAAGGAAATCATAAAATACAATAATAATGAAAACAAGTAGAGTTTTACCCTAAAATAAATGATGAGATTGATCAATTGATCAAAAAAAACAATATAACCCTTATACTCCAAACTTTGATCTTCACCCAAATTATTTTAGATCACCATTTTCATTACCCAAAAACTTGAATAAAAATCTTTGTTTAACTTCGCCTTAACTTGTTATACAAACCTTCTTTAAAACCTCTTAAATCAATCCTCAAAAATGCCAAAGGATTACATAGGTAGTTCAATATTCACTAGTGTGCTTAATCTTTGATCTTCAAAAATTTATAAAATAGGTGTTTGTGGTGTGTGTGTGGCGTCAAGGGGGTGAGGGTAAAAGAGAAAAATGCAGAATTTTTGGTTATAAAATGATTTGTGTGTGTTATGTTGGTCAAACAGTGAAGGCTTATAATGAATTTTAGGCCCAAGTGCCAACGTGTTTAAGGCCCTGTGCTGTTCATTGCCCAAGGAGGGACACCTCCCCCTTGGTGAATCCACCCCAATAAGATGGCTTTTTAGTGGGATAAGTTATAAAAAACTTGTCCCACATTTTGTAAAAGCGGGTATTATCAAACTCCGATATTTAAAAAGGTACGATTTGTAGTTGTTTTTCGTAAAATGTAAAAATAGTACAAGACACGAAAAATAAAAACGAATGCAACAAAATTATATCTACGACATTTTGAAAATATAAACGTCGATGCTTAACGTAAGATTCGTCGGTTCTTCATAAACGTTACATAAATTACAAGTGTAAGCCCTAATTTCTTCCCGGTTAGTCGTGAGTTCATATCTCAACATACAATTGAAAATTATAATTAATACTCGAGAATAAAATAATGACTTAGAATTAACGGATTGTCACAATCAGCATCCCAAGTATCATACCACATAGAAGTATTCTGCCCATTGCCAAACACATGCCTAATGTAGGGTCTAACTTTATGTCTGAGATTCAAAAGGACTTTCCAGCTCCAACTATCATTACTATCATGATCAATATCCCAAAATCTTCTACCTTTGAGTTTAACAACATGTACCCATTTGACCCACGAGGTCTCTTTCAGGTTAGCAATGTTCCAAATATGCTTAACTAGTAGTGTCTCATTCCATGGGCCAAGAAGTTTTATCCCCAATCTCCATGGCTTTTAGGTTTACACACCTCTTTCCAAGAAATCTTTGCACTCTATTTCTTCAGATCACCTTGAGACCATAGGAAACCCTTCAAGACTTTATCATTGTCCTTTTATCATAGTTTTTGGGATCATAAAGACTGAAGCCCAAAAAATATGCATTAAACTTAATACTACAACAATCAGTTGGAGTCATCCAGCATAGGAGAGTGACTTATTCTTCTAATCATTTACCCTTGTTTTAATTCTATCTACAAGGTTCTTGCAATCATTAACATCTAGTTTCTTTGTTAACAAAGGAACTCCTAATACCTCACTGGTAACTGTCCCACTTTAAAGGGAAAATCAATAAGAATATCCTGCCTATCATGGATTTTAACATTTCCAAAGTACACAGTTCTTTTGTCTAGATTAGGAAGAAGACCAGAGTAGTTGCTGAATTCTGTTATAACCTTTTTGATAACCTTGACAGATTTCACATCTCTATGGAAAATGACAAGCAAGTCATCTACAAAACACATATGTGTTAAAGATACGTCTTTACACCAAAAATGGTACTTAAAATCCTTACATTCCTTCACTTTCTTGGAAAGGATGAGATTGAAAACTTTCATGACTAGGGTGAAGAGGTAGGGGGACAAAGGATCCCCTTGTCTTAATCCCCTGTCACCCTTAATGTTCTATGTTTGTTTGTTGCTAGTTGTAGCCAAAAACACCTCGAAGGTAATTCTCTTGACCCATGAATCCCCACCTTGGAACAAGGGGGAGCACGTTTAAAGATATATACTTTCTACCTCTACAAAGATATCTACCTTCAAGTGTGTTAGTACAAATATTATGATATTTAATCTATATAGTCTCGTTTGTTTTGTTTATGACAAACATGTAACTTGTAATACATAACGTAAAATGTGCAAGTTACTCGTAATCATATTTTGTCTCAACATACATCAACACATCTCCACGTCTCGAGTCCTTGTATGTTACAACACATGTTGGTACATGTTTGTTATGTTGCAATATGATCAAACCTCATTTTACATTTTGCATCTACAAGTATTTTTATACAAACGCATCAGTTTTATTTATACAATAAAGTTTACGTTTAAATATATATTTTATTTAAATGAGTAACTAAACTTCATTTATAGCTTTAATGCTTACTCACACATTTGAGTCTACATATTTTTAGTAAGTTACTTGCACAAGTAATTACGTATTTTATTTTCACAAGTGACTACTGATGTGTCGTTATGCATAGGTATTATTTATTATCAAATTTTGCATTTTTATTTTGCCGACATTACCTAAAACAACACTAATCAGTGTACCCGATCAGTTGTAGCTTTTGTAGGTCCAAAGTCTTGGATCTGTTTAGCCTTTTGTAAGACAATAGCTAACTTGAATAAATCCAAATCAACTATATGAGAGACAATAACTATGAATACTATATGCTAATGCAGAATCTTAACATAAGTACTAAGAAGAACATAATGTAAAACTTAGCTATTTTCTATTGATTTCTATTAGGGTTCTATTTTTCAAACACTATGCCGTAGGGTTCCTTTTATACACCAAGGAAACCCTAATGGGCTTTACAAATGCGTAAAAAGATAATGGATATCCTTTCCTAAGATATCTCTAAGATAACTATTCTGTTACATAAACATACTTAACTAGACAAGACCAGTACTAACTATAGTACTGCCAGACTTAACTTAGTACTGGCAGACTTTAAATATGTTACCCTCGCTCATTAAGTCTGTTTACCAATAATTCCTAACAAATCCTCCCTACGTGACTTGACTTGTGAACTTCGAGTTTTCTTTGATATCTTCATTATGAGATTACTAAGGATGTTTTTGAACATTAGCTTTGGAATTATTCCTTGAAAACTTGCAACATGATGACTGTCTTGTATGAGCACTTTCTTGATTTCTATCAGCAACTCTTTAAAGCATCACTACTTGATATTTGCAGCATCTAACCTTGTAAATATCATGACCAACACTTCACAGCTACATATACTTTCTCTTCAGCAACATATGATCATTTCAGCAACAGATAAACAACAACATTTGACTATATGTACATCAAATCATAAAGTTTCTAGTCTATTTCCATCACTTCTAGGTGTTGTTCAAACTCATGAGAGTGGTGAATCTATTGAAATTTAAAATGGATTTGATGTCTCTTTAGCAAGTATAGCCTTTAATACCCTGGAAGTAGCTAATGTTTCTTCAAAAAAAATAACCATTGGTACATTGATATCCATTTCAACTTCTTTGTAGCATGAACTATGGTAGTTGAATTACAATATGAGGTTTACGAAATCTTTAGCTCGATTCATTAAAATATATGTATAAAATAGCGAATACCAATAGCCGTTTGCTCTAGAGTAGTTAACTCTTTGTTTTAAAAACATGGTGAGTTAATTACCATACAGTTTTTGGTAAACTGTCAACCATCAACGGATTTGAGAAGTCTTTACCAAAGCCGTTTGCTTTGGACTAGCCGGCCCTTATGCCTATTAAGCATGTTGAACTAATGACCATTTATTGTATGGTGGTTAGCCAATACTCAAACCCTTCTCTCTTCTATTATAGTCCACAGCTACTGATAACTTCATCACTTTTTAACACCAGCTTGCTTCTCAATCATCTTCAAAAGTTTATAACAAACTTCATTCATTTTTCCATCCAGAAGCTTCATTTTTAGCATCACTTGGCAGGCATCTTTTGACAGAGGATACTTCCTATCTGCTAACATATAAATACTGCATGCCTCCAAGGTTAGACAATGTACTGCACACTTGTCATAATATCTCCAACTAATCATCTTTTGCTGTAGTGGTAAGCTCCAAATAGCATCTTCATTGAGAGGTGGATCAAACATAGTCCTGAGATCACTCCATAGTACTCTGTCATAAGCATCTTCAGGCCTATTTGTTCCATATTTCTGCATAACCAACCTGTACAGCTCAATAAGATCCTCTCTTTCGAAGTCTTTAAGCATATTTGCTCTTATTATCTGATAAATGCTTCTTTCACCTTGTTGAAATATCTTCCAATTTGCCACAATATTAGATTTTGTATCCAGAGGAGTAGGATTCATAGCTTCTACTGATTCCTCTTTATCAGTCTCTGAATCTCCTTGTGGACTCTTGTCAATACTTATACCTTTCCTAGCCTTTTGCTTCTTTCTTTTTCCTACTCTCTTTACTGGCTCTTCTTCTTTCACTTTACCAACTTTTTCTTTTGTATCTGAAACATCAATCCTTTGTTTCTTTAAAATTTCTGTCTGAAGCTCTTCTCTATATCTTTTCAACTGTGCCTTTGTAGCTTCAATATTTATAGGAACAAAAGATTCAACCTGCTTGACCAACTTATCAAACTCTTCTTTCACTTCTTTAACTGTGTAAGCTTCCATGTCCCCTGATTCTTCAAATAATTCATCATGTAGTTCCTCAGCAGTGATTGGGTCATAGGCTTACTTCTTCTTGCTTTAGCTCTTTCTTCTGCAAAGAACTTATTTCTCTGATTTACTAACTCTACCATCTTCTTTGCAAAGTCTTCTTCTGGCAACTCTTTCCCTAGCACATTCTTTGTCAATTCTGCATTAGCTTCAAGCTTAGCTCTAATGGCATCCCAATCTTCTTCAGTGTAGTGTTGAGCTTCAAATTGAACTTGAGCTTTTCTTTGCTTTTGTTGCTCAATTAATTCTTCTTCTTCTTTAATTCTTTTAGCTAAGAGTGCATCCAAATGAACTTGTTTGGCAGTTTCCTCTTCCTCTAGAGTTTGCAATCTTATGGCTTCTGCAAGACTAGCCTCTTCTTGTTGAATTTGTTCTTTAGTTCTTTTGGGAGCTTGAGTCTCTTCAACAATCATTGGAGCTTTTCCTTCCCTTTAGCCTCTAGCAGAACTAACTGGTCCACTACCCGTACTAACTCCTAAGCCACCAGTATTAACTTTTTCAAAACCAGTATTAACTTCTTCAAAGCCAGAATCAATGTCTTTTCCTTTGGACTCTTTTCTCCTCTTGTATCTTTTACCCTTATCAACTGACTTTGACCTCTGAGAAGCAACCTTTGACAGAATTTTAGCTGCTTCCAAGGTTGTAGGACTGATTTCTTCTTCCTGAGCCTCTCCTGAAGGTTTAGTAGGAGTACCAAAATCTCCTTTTGAAACTATAGGATCATCATCAATGTCCTGAATTATCCTCCCCTGATCCTCTGGTTCTTCATCCTCTAAGTCAGTGAAAACCACATGTTTCCTTTTTAGAATATCTTCCAGTTTCTTTACTTTCTTCACCAACTTCACAATTTCTTTTCCCATGGTCAGCTTAGTCTGCTTGAGTTCTATCTCTAAACTATCAACCTTTGTGATCAAATTGGGAACCAAGTGTAGTAAGTCTTCCACTATCATAGTTCTTGCTTCTGGCACATGAGGGTGAGTAGGATCCTAAGATTGTGGAACTGCAGTCTCATGTCTAGGTGAAAGTAGTTGGTGTTCAGGTGATGGTTGCTCAAAGATGTGCTCAGTGGGTTCATTGTCAGGTTCAGGTGAAGGTGATGTATGGTGAGTTGTTGGTTCAGCTATAGGTGTAGGTTCAGATGCAATTGTTCAGATATCACAGGTGGGTGAGATAAAGATGGTAAGGGTTCAGAAGATGATGGTTGATCCTTAGCTTGATCTGCTAGTCATGCACTTTGATCTACAGCAACAACTGGCAACATTGCAGGCAACAAAGGTCTAGGTAACCCCTCTAAAACCCCTTTTCATGTTCCCAAAAATCTTTTTGGTCAATACAATAGCCAAATAAGGATTTTTGTATTTCTAAAAAAAATTTTGGTCAATATAATAGCCAAAGGTCATTTCTAAAAACCTTGGAAGGTAGACCTCTTACAAGGTTTCCCTTCACAAGTTTGTTTAAGTTTTTAATATTTATATGACCTAACCTCCTGTGCCATAATTTAGATTCATCAGATGTGGCTTTTGCAATCAAACAAGCATAATCTTTTGTGAGAGAAGGTGTCTTCATATCAAAACTGTACATATTGTGTTGCCTAGAGACTTTTAGAAGTATCTGATTTTCATCAGGCATTTTAAAGTCAAGAGACACAGCAAGACATTCAGTTTTAGTAAAAAGAACCTTGTGCTGCTTATCATAAATTTATGATATTGAGAAAAGATTAAAATGCCCAAGTTCTTTTACAAAAGACACACTATCAAAATCTAAATGACCAACTCTTATCCTGCCTTTACCAATAATGTAGCCTTTGCTATCTCCAAAGGTAACAGATCCCCCTTTGCATTCTTCAAAATCATCCAGGTGATCCTTGTTTCTAGCCATGTGCCCTGAGCATCCACTATCAAATATACCTCTGTCCTCCATGTTCTTGAGTGGATGATCCTGCACATGAAAAAGAGAAATTAGTTTCTCTTTGGGACCCAGGCCTTTTTAGGATTGGGTCTGCCTTGTAGTCCTTTAATATTTATAGTTCTAATAAAATTGGATCCACTATTATAATTGGAGTTTGGTCTTGTTCTCCTCCAACTATAACCTGCTGAGCTCTTAACAGCAGTGCCCCAATTTCCCTTTACAGCATAAGAATAAGTCATTCTTGCTGTATTTCTAACAATAGGTCTCCTCACAGGTGAATGTAATTTTGAAAAATGACTTCTTTGATTAAACTTATTCACCTGGGGTCTTACAGGACTAAAACTGTTTGAGTTACTGGTAGGTACTGGTTGTTTAGATCTACCAGTATTAACATTGGTCCTGACAGAATTAACATTATGCCTAACAGAATTAACATTAGACTTGACAGAACTAACATTTGCCCTACCAGTATTAAGTTGTACTGGTTTAGGTATAAAGTAATTATCACGATTAACCCTGTTTGCATTGTTCCATACTAGTTTTGCCACCCCGTTACCAGTATTAAAAACCCTTTGTTTCTTGAGCTCAGCCTCTCTTGCCATTTTCTTTTCATAAAAGTCACAATCTCTGATCAAGTGACTTAGGCTTCCACAAACAAAACACTTTTTCTTGATGAAAAAGTAACCTTCTCCTAGTTCTCTTTCCATCATTTCATTCCAATTCTTTCCTTTAACTTTAGGTGTCCTTTTATTTTTCATTGGTTGCCTAGGAGTTTTTACGTGTGTTACACAACTAGGTTTAACTTCTTTTGATTCAGACATAGCTTTTTCATTTATTGTAACAGACTTAGACGTAGACATCTCATTTGGTACACTTATACTTTCTGATTCAGACTCAGAAGAGTGCTCAGAGGGATTTCCAAAAGATCCTTCACTGTAATTTGATTGACAGGTAGAATGCTCATTGGATGTGTCATCTAAGTCACTAATTTCAAGCTTTTGAGGTCCCTTTTTACCAAAAACATACAAAGATTCATCAATTTCCTGTTGTGGTTTAGGAGTATAGTCCCCAGATAAGAGATGTGGAACTCCTTTAAAACTATCAGTCTTTGAAAATCTACTATATAAAGGTTTGTTAAGAAAATCGTCTTCTGTACACTTAAACATAGTACGATTCATTTCTTCCTCATAGCTTAAAACCTCATTGTTTGATTGTATTTCATATCCTAAGCCAACTTTACTATTTGAAGTCATACTTGAATCAACTAATTTCCAAAGGTTTTTAGAAGAATTTTTCCATGAATCTACTATTTTTAGCAATTGTTCCTTTTCTTTTACAAGTTTCATTCCTATTCTCCTATATTTTTTAAGCTTTTCATCTTTTGTATATATTTCATTTGCCTGAAATGTAAGCTGTTCATTTAGAGATAATTGCTGATTTTGAAAAGTAACAACTTGAGCTTCTAATTTCTTAACAGCTAGAGTATAGGCAAGTATTTTTGTTTCTTCTTCACCTAACTGATTCGTTTGTTCATCACATGGTGTTTTAAGCTTATTATATGAATCAATGCAAGTTTTAGAAAATAATGATACCTCATTATTTGAGCTGATTGCCATAAGTGCATGATTTGTCTTTTCTTCCTCTACTGTATGTTCTCCCCAATTGACAATACCATTATCCATTATCAGCAAACAGTTCTGATTTTGCTCTTTCTTTCCAGCTCCTTGATAAAACGAGTCTCTCTTCTTTCCATCATTTGTTCCCTTAGATGGGCATTCCCTAGCAAAATGACCAGTGTTGTGACATTTGAAACATTCAAGCTTCTTTTTTTTCAAAACCACCAGGTTTGTTTCCATCAATTTAGACTCTCCTTCTATTCTTCTTGTAGAACTTCTTCATTCGAATAGCAATCATTGCTATCTGCCAGTTTATGTCCATCTCTTCAATGTCCATATCGTCAATCTGTTCTAAGTCTTCATGAAGTAAGTCCAAATCTTCTGATTGTTTGGCAAAGAGTAAATAAATAACTTCATTAGCAAAACCAGCAGGAACTTCTCTTTCTGGAATGTTGTTTGAAGAAGTAGAAGGAGTATAAGTACTATAGGCACTAGTATGACCAGACTTAACCTTGTTAGTGTTGCTCTTGATGTGTGGAACAAAAGCAACATTTTAAGCACTTGTAGATGATTTTGAGGTACTTGTGAGTTCCTGCTCAAAAACCCTAAGGTTATTATTCAAGTCATCAATGGATAAAGTGTCAACATCTGGTTTGGTTCTCATAGTCATTGCCAGATTTAACCAAGCTAGGGGTAAAGATCTGAGAAACTTGTGATTTGCATCCTCAGTAGATACTTCAGCACCATGAGCTTCCAACTGTGAGAGTAGTTGTTGGAATCTGTCATATCCCTTTTCTAACCCTTCCGAAGTTAATATAGTAAATGCTTTAAACTGTTGTTTTAAGATAACTTTCTGCATCTTCTTTGAATTTACATTACCACCAAACCTAGTCCTTATGGCTTCCCAAATTTCTTTTGCATCGTCCATTCCATGAAATCTTCTCAAATGTTCCTTGGGAATGGCCATAAGTAAGATGGTTCTTGCCTTCCTTTCCTTTTCAACAGCATGAATTTCTGCAGCAGATACTGGTGGAAGTATTCTAACAACACCATCTTTTCCAGTTAAAATTCTCTTCTTAGAATTTCCATTCTGAATTACCTTCCAAACATCATTGTCAATATATTCAAGGTAATGCTCCATATCCATGGCCCATATATCGTACTCCTCCTTCTTCAGAATTGGGAGTTTGATATTTGAAATAATGGTTGTTGTAGGAATGAGTTGTTGTTGTTGTTGTTGTTTTGGTTTATTGATTGCAGTACCATTGTCTGATGCATCTTTATGGTATGATGCTTCATCATCACTAAGATGTTGAGAGAAATCATCATTAGCAGGTTGAGACATTTTTCTAGATCTGAAAGTGATTGTTTGTGGTTCTTGTGATTCTTCTTACTCAGAGTCCCTCTAGAGGCTTTGATACCACTTGTAGGTCTAAACTCTTGGATCTGTTTAGCCCTTTGTAAGACAATAGCTAACTTGAATAAATCCAAATCAACTATATAAGAGACAATAACCATGAATACTATGTGCTAATGCGGAATCTTAACACAAGTACTAAGAAGAACACAATGTAAAACTTTTCTATTTTCTATTAATTTCTATTAGGGTTCTATATAAAATGTCATCCTAGGGTTCCTTTTATACACCAAGGAAACCCTAATGGTCTTTACAAACGTGTGAAAGGATAATGCATATCCTTTCCTAAGATATCTCTAAGATAACTATTAAGATAACTATTCTGTTACATAAACAAACTTAACTAGATAAGATCAGTACTAACTATAGTACTGCCAGACTTAACTTAGTACTGGCAGACTTAACTATGTCTAGCAGACTTAACTCTATAACTACCAGACTTAAGTCTGTTTACAATAATTCCTAACAGAAACCTCTCACTTCCTTCTGACTTCTCTAAGTACGCAACCATGTTGTGCTTGTCGCAAAATTCTAAACTCGCATTTGATGAATAAAAAGTGAATTAAGGTTCTGGGATATGGTCGTGGGAGAGAGTATGAGTGTTTCGTAGAGGTAATTGAGATAAGATAGAGTTTTTTAAGGTTTTAAAATTTCCCCGACTGAATAAGATTTGTACTTATCTTGAATAAATCTTATGTTTATAGAAAGATCATGAATTCTCCAATTAGTCAAACCTATAGACAAAGTAGTAGGCGGAAATTTTACAACGGCTATATTTAGAGAAGGAAATTCTATTATGGCTCAAACAGTACTAACGGTCACTCAGCAGTACTAATATTAGCCTAGGAGTACTAACTCGAAGCCCAACAGTACTAAAATATGACTATCAGTACTAAGTAATGCCCAGCAGTACTAAGTAATGCCTAGCAGTACTAACATTGAGATACAAGTATTAACCTCAATTTCATCCAAAGAGCATTTCCATCACCAAATATTGACTCTCACAATCTCTCTTTCTGTTTTTATGCTCACACAATATCTCTCAGTTCTTTTTGCTTACCAATTCATTCTTTCTATTTTTATCATACAACTCTCTTTCTATTTTTTAGCTCACTTAATCTCTCTATTCTTTTTCTCACCAATTCAGACAGTATTGTACAATGTGCCATCAATTCCATTAGTTTCATGTTGTCCTCCCCACTTCCAAGTGTGTTAACTCTTGAGAGAGGTGGATCATTGGACTGTTTAGATGTAGTCTCAAACCTAGTTTGAGCATCTACACCCCCACATATTTGAGTTATTAAGAAAAGATTAAATATGCCCATGTTCCTTTACAAAGAGAACACTATCAATATCTAAATTACCAACTCTTATCTAGCTTTACTAGTTATGTAACCTTTGATACCTCCAATGGTAGAACAGATCCCACCTTTGATTTCTTTAAAAAATATGCATCCGTGTTTACCAAGTTCATGTGCTAAGTATCCACTATCAAATTATACACCTTATCCTCCTGTTTATTGAGTGGATGATCCAAGCACATGAAAAGATTAAATTTAGTTTCTCTTAGGGAACTGACAACCCTACCAAACACTCGCCTTTCCCCTCCCTCCTTCCCCCCCTCCCAACTTTTCAGGCTTGGGTCTGCCTTGTGGTCCTTTAGCATTTACAGATTGAACAAAATTAGATCCACTATTACAATTAGAGTTTGGTCTAGTTTTCCTCCAATTATAACTTGCTGAGGTCTTAACAGCAGTGCCCTAATTTCCCTTTACAGCATTGGTATTAAGACTTTTCTTGCTGGATTTCTAACTTGGGGTCTTTCTCACAGGTGAATGTTGATTTTGAAAATAATAATGACTTCTTTATTTAACTTTTTCACTTGGTGTTATACAGGACTAGCAACGTTTGAGGTTACTAGTATGTATTGGTTGTTTAGCTTAAAACAATATTACATATTAAAACTTTTTCCAGTATTAAACATTAGCTTGAAAGAATTAACATTTTGCCTAACAGAATTAACATTTGCCCTACCAGTATTAACATTAGGTCTAACAGAATTAACATTTTGCCTAACAGTATTGAGTTGTACTGGTCTAGGTACAAAGTGATTAGCATGTTATAACCCTGTTTTGCATTATGCATTACTAGTTTGGCCACCCCCATTACAGTATAAAATACCTTTGTTTCTTAAGCTCAGCCATCTCTTGCATTTTCTTTCATTAAAATTCATAATTTTGATAAAGACTTAGGCTTCCACATAACAAAACCACTTTTTCTTGATGAAATGAGTAACCTTCCCCTTGTTTTGTATTCATATTTTCATTCCAATCTTTCCATTAACTTTAGGTTTTGTCCTTTGTTTTTACCATTGTTGTTAAGAGTTTTTACGTGTGTTACACAACTAGGTTCAACTTCTGTTGGTTTTGGTTCAGACACGACTTTTTCATTAGTTGTAACAGAATTCTCACTGAATGTGTCATTTGAGACACTAGTTTCAGGCTTTTGGGTCCTTTTTACCATAAAAATACTAAAGGAATCATCACTTCCTGTTGTGCGTTGAGGGAGTATTTGTCCCCTGTTAAGGGATGTGGAACTCCTTTGAAATTATCAGTC
This sequence comes from Tanacetum coccineum, assembly GCA_026074375.1. Taxonomy (NCBI): domain Eukaryota; kingdom Viridiplantae; phylum Streptophyta; class Magnoliopsida; order Asterales; family Asteraceae; genus Tanacetum; species Tanacetum coccineum. The sequence continues at coordinate 30,622 of BQNB010016729.1, read as the reverse complement.
TTTGAAAATCTACTAACAAAGGTTTGTCAACAAAATCTTCTTCTGTACAATTAAACACAGTACGATTCATTTCTTCCTCATAGATTAAAAACCTCATCGTTTGATTTTTATTTATCCCTATAAGCCTAACTTTAATAGTTGAAACTCATGCCAGAATCAACTAATTTCCTGAAAGGTTTTTAGGAATAATTCTTCTTGATCTAATATTTTCAGCAATTGTTCCTTTTTCATTTACTGCTTTCATTACAATTATCATATTATTTTTTTAAAATTTTTCATCATTTTCATATAATTCATTTGCTTGAAATGTCTGTAAAGCTGTTCATTAAGATAATTGCTTCTTTTAAAGAGTAACAACTTGAGCTTCTAATTCTTAACAGCTTGATCATAGGTAAGTAATCTTTTACTTTGTGAACCTAACTGATTTGTTGTTCATCACACAGGGCTTTAAGTTTATTATCATGAAATCAATGCAAGTTTTAGAACTAATGATACCTAATTATTTGAGTTGATTGCATGAGGCATGATTTGTCTCTGCTTCTCTTCTGTATGTTCTCCTAATTGACAAAAACATCATTCCCTTTGTCAGCAAAACATTCTGTTTGCTTTTCTTTTCCAAACTCTTGATCTTGATAAAAAGAGTCTTTCTTTATTTCCATATTTGTCCCCTTGGTTGGGCATTTCCCTAGCAAATGACCAGTTGTTGTGACATTTGAAACACTTCATGCGTCTTTTTGTCAAAACCAAGGGTTTGTTTCCTTCAATCGGTATCTCTTTCAGTCTTCTTGTAGAACTTCTTCATTCGAATAGCAATCATTGCTATCTACCAGTTTATGCCCATCTCTTCAATGTCCATATCATCAATTTGTTCTAGGTCTTCATGAAGCAAGTCCAAATCTTTTGATTGTTTGGCAAAGGATGATAGATAAATAACTTCTCAGCAAAAAACCATCAGGGAACTTCTCTTTAGGAATATGTTTGAAGAGTGTAGAAGGAGTATAAGTATGTAGGCAACCAGTTATGTCTGACTTAACCTTGTTAGTGCTGCTCTTGCTGTGTGAAACAAAAAAGAACTTTTTGAGCACTTGCAGATTGATTTTGAATACTTGTGGGAGTTCCTGCTCAAAAACCTAGGTATTATACAAGTCATCAATGGATAAAAGTAGTTAACATCTGGTTTTGGTTCTCATTAGGTCATGGACATATTTGGACCAAGCCTGGGGGCAAAGATTAAGAAACTTGGATTTGCTTCCTCTGTGGATAACTTTCAGCACCATGTGAGGCTTCCAACTGGTGAGAGTTGTTGTTGGAATCTGTCATATCCCTTTTCTAACCCTTCTGAACTTGATATAGTAAATGATTCAAACTGTTGTTTTAAAACAGCTTTCCTGTATTTCTTTGAAATTTGCATTACCATAAACTAGTCTTTATTGGTTCCCCAAATTTCTTTTGCAGCGTCCATTCCTGAAATCTTCTTAGATGTTCTTGGGAATGGCCAAATAAGTAAGATGGTTCTTGCCTTCCTTTTTTTTCATCAGATGAATTTCTTGCAGCAGATCTGGTAAAGTACTCTAACAACACCATCTTTTCCAGTTGAGATTCTCTTCTTAGAATTTCCATTCTGAATTACCTTCCAAACATCATTGTCAATATATTCAAGGTAATGCTCCATCTCCATGGCCCATATATCATACTCCTCCTTCTTCAGAATTGGGAGTTTGATATTTGAGATAGTGGTTGTTGTAGGAATGAGTTGTTGTTGTTGTTGTTTTGGTTTATTGGATGCAGTACCATTGTCTGATGCATCTTCATGGCTAATGATGCTTTTCATCACTTAAGATGGTTGAGAGATATCAATCATTAGCAGGAACACTAAACTCTACTAATCTTTGTCTTGTTTGTCGTGAGACATTTTTCTAGATTTGAAAGTGATTGTTTGTGGTTCTTGTGATTCTTCTTACTCAGAGTCCCTCTAGAGGCTCTGATACCACCTTGTAGGTCCCAAAGTCTGGATCTGTTAATTCCTTTTGTATGGACAATAGCTAACTTGAATAAATCTACATCTAAACTATATGAGAGGGGGTGCAATATCTTGAAACAATGTGCTAATACGGAATCTTAACACAAGTACTAAGAAGAACACAATGTAAAACTTTGCTATTTTCTATTAATTTCTATTAGGGTTCTCTCTATCAAACACTATGTCGTAGGGTTCCTTTTATACACCAAGGAAACCTTAATGGGCTTTACAAACGCGTAAATGGACAATGCATATCCTTTCCTAAGATATCTCTAAGATAACTATTATAACTATTCTGTTACATAAACAGAGTAACTAGAACAAGGTGCAGTTACTAACTTACGTTACTGGCAAGACTTAACTTTAGTATGGAGATTAAACTATGTTACCTGAATTAACTCTATAACTCCCAGACTTAAATCTGTTTACAATCATTCCTAACAGAAACCTCTCACTTCCTTCTGACTTCTCTAAGTACGCAACCATGTTGTGCTTGTCGCAAAATTCTAAACTCGCATTTGATGAATAAAAAGTGAATTAAGGTTCTGGGATATGGTCGTGGGAGAGAGTATGAGTGTTTGGTAGAGGTAATTGAGATAAGAGAGAGTTTTTTAAGGTTTTAAAATTTCCCCGACTGAAAATAATAAAAGGAAAATTTGTACTCTATCTTGAATAATTCTTATGTTTTATAGATAGATATGAATTCTCCAATTAGTCAAAACCTATAGGACAAAGTAGTTGGCCGGAATTTTACATCTGGCTATATTTAGGAGAAGGATATTCTATTATTGGCTCATAAACAGTAATAACGGTCCACTCAGCAGTATAGTATTAGCAAGGAAGTACTAACTAGAAGCACCAACAGTAACTAAAATATGACTTTCAGTACTAAGTAAATGCAGCAGTACTAAAGTAATGCCTAGCTCAGAGTACTAACATTGAGATACACGTATTGATCAATTTCATCCAAAGGAGCATTTCCATCACCAATGATTGACTCTACAATTCTTCTTTCTCGTTTTTATGCTCACACAATATCTCTCGTTTCTTTTTGCTTACCAATTCATTCTTTTCTATTTTTATCACTACAACTCTCTTTTATTTCTTAGCTCACTTTAATCTCTCTTTTCTTGTTCTCAACCAATTCAGGTAGTATTGTACAATGGCCATCAATTCCATTTGTTTCATGTTCGTCCTCCCCACTGCAAGTGTGTTAACTTTGAGAGATGTGGATCATTAGCGACTGCTTTAGTATGTTAGTCTCAACCTAGTTGGAGCGAATCTGCTCCCCCTATTTGGTATCTTGCAACTTGGGACCACTACATCGAAACAGTTCCTTAAGGATTTGGATCATAAGTGTTGCCATAGGATTGGGTCCTATTATGTTACACTGTATTTCCGCTCTGTTTCTAGCTAGAAGCGTTGGGGGCAGCCTTTTTCATTCTGTTCACCCAACTTCCTTAATGGACGCCTATCACTAACCTTTAATAGGACCACTAGACTGAGGTTCTTTGTGTCCGACTCTTTTGAATGCCTAGATGTTTTTTGATTCTTTTTAAACCACTTTTGATATTACATGTCCTTTCATCCTTGCTTGACTGCATATTGACATAAGTAGCCTCCCCTAAAACAATACTTTAGAGGTGAAGCATTCAACATTAAGTACTCAAGTTGCTTATCCTGCAAGTGTTAGTCCAAAACCAAGAAAAACACAATCTAAAGCATTTTCTTGTTTCAGCAAGTATTAATTGTTGATTAGCAGTTTTAACTAAACAGTATTAAGTATAACTGAACAATTAGTTATGCTTAGCTAGTTACTAATAGATACAACCTAACAGTACTAATCCTTTTACAAAACTTTACAAAAAACATAAAAAGAGATTTAAACCATTTATGGGTTATGCATTCCATTACTTGAGATATACCAAGTAATGAACCTTCCTGCATCAAAACCTTTTGTAGACGTTTTGAACTTATGTTCTAGTATCAATTTTAAACCATTTAAATTACTTTTTAGCTATTGCAATCTCTTACTAAAATGATTGTCTAATCCTCTATATGTTTTGTTTTAGAATGTTGGAACCAATATGTTTCAATAATGCAGATAGTTACTGTTTGATCAATGTGAATCATAGTATGCATGAAATTATACCCATAATCCAGCAATTGGTTTGATCTTTGTACTTGTCCACAACAAATAGCAAACAACCACATACTCGGCTTTTGTTGTTAGAGGAGGAAAAATACAGTTTGCTTCTTACATTGTCATGAGAGCAACCTATTTCCCAAAAAACTAAAAAATCTTCAGTAGCAGCACAAATCTTCAAATAGCAGTACTAAGTCCATCAGCAGTATATCCTTGTAGAAGCTCTTAATTCCCAAAAAGTATATGCAACTAGTTCAAATGGAGAATCCCTATAATACAAAAGGCCTAATGTTGGTTTGCCTTTCAGATATCTAAAAATTCTCTTGATTGCTAAGAGATGGGATGTCTTTGGTGTAACTTAGAATCTGGTACATGCACATACTACAAACATAATATCTGGCCTAGATGTTGTGAGATACATCAAATACTAGAGATGTACATCAACATCATTAGCATCTCCATCTTTGACTAAAGGCTTTTCTAAATCAACTGGAGTAGAAGCAGATTTCACATCTGTGTAGTTGAATTTCTTCAAAATCATAGCTACATATTTATCCTGACTGATAAATATTCCATCTTCCTTCTGTTCTACTTGTAAGCCTAAAAAGAAAGTAAGTTCTCCCATAGAACTCATCTGAAACTTATCCTTCATTAGCTTCTTAAATCTAGTACATAACTCCTTGTTTGTAGAGCCAAAGATAATGTCATCAACACAGACCTGTACAAGTAAAGTATCTCCTTTTTTGCTTCTTGATAAATAGTGTCTGATCTATCTTCCCTCTTTTAAATCCATTGCCCAACAAATAGTTAGCCAATGTTTCATACCATGCTCTTGGAGCTTGATGCAACCCATAGAGTGCCTTGACTACCTTGTAAACTTTGTTTGGATAGTCAGGTTCTTTAAATCCTGGTGGTTGAGTAACATAAACCTCTTCCTCAATAGTCCCATATAAGAATGCACTATTCACGTCCATTTGACATACCAGAAAACCCATAAAAGAGGCATAGGCCAAAAATAATCTTATTGCCTCAATTCTTGCCACAGTAGAAAAAACTTCTTCATAGTCTATACCTTCTTCTTATCTATGACCCTGTGCAACCAACCTTGCTTTATTCCTAATCACAATGCCTCTTTTATCTTTCTTGTTTCTGAAGACCCATTTTGTTCCAATGGCCCTCTTTTCAATAGGAAAATCTACAAGTATTTCCATACTTGTTGGAGCTTGAACTGCAGAAGTTCTTCTTGCAATGCTTCCACCCAAGATGAATCAGATAGAGCTTTAGCAATACTTGTGGGTTCAATCTGTGATAGGAAACAAGCATATAAACAAGTATTCAGGGTATCATGTGTTTTCTCTTTATAAACAGCATTGAGAAACCCTTGTTCAGAAGTAGATTATAACACCCTGTGTTTTCAAGTCATTGGCGATGTCGATAAATCCACAATGTACCTTTTGTATTGTACATATTTGCTTTAAATCATAAATGTTAAGCTAAATCGCGTAAGCTAAAAATTAGCGTTCAATGTAAACGAGCATCAAACAATTAAACATGTTTACATCAACAAGGGTAGCGTAATAAATTTTTATGGATAATTAATAACTTTGTACATTTTAATATTATTAACGGGAACGTAAAGTGCATACGTTATCGCGATTACTTGCGTTCTAGCACTCCGGTAACCACCAAAACTTTTTCTACGCTCAACAAATACCCACTTTTATACCCAAACATAAAGTCATACTCAAAATATATATTCAAAATATATGTATGCCGAAATTTTAGCATATATATACAAGAAACTCATCACCATAGGTCATAATTAACACCATACTTCATTATACCACACCATACCTAGTCATATCTTGTCTCATTGACTCCATAAACCCATCCCAATACCATGACCCATCCCTTTGAACCTTTACTTGGTCTCCTTGACTAATCCTATACCTTATATACATGTATCTACTAGAAAGAAAACTCATACAAGCAAAAACACTTTACAAAAATCAAACATATACTCCCTCTTGCTCACATATAAGCCATGGCTCACACACCCCTTTTATAACAATCCATACAAAAATTTATTTCAACCTATACCCCTTAAACACATCTATTAATAAGACCTTCTATGGTTGTTTTCCAACATTGAAATCACCATTTGCAAGTATTAAGCAAGAAAACAAGATTTGGTTTTTATTTGGAAACTAGGTTTTTCTTAAGTGCAAGCTTAGTTTAAGGCTAAACACGGTTTAGCTACATTTCTCATCACATACATTCATCCCTAAGGTCTTCTAATTTCCTTTTATACTTTTTATTATCATTAAATCATGATAATATGTTATTTATGGCTAAATCCCCACTTAAGACTTTTGAATCTGTAAAAAGGATTTTACTAATGTCTATGAAATTATAACACTTTTACCTTATGTCATAATGTCATATATACATGAATTAATGAGATCTAATATTTATGAATCATTGTTTAAGAATAAACATGTTTAGTATAAATTAAGGGTTATAAAGTTAATAAAACAAACTTTATAAATCAAATACACATGTATAATAAAAGGGATTTTATTTCATGTTTCCATACAGTAGTAGACCTAATATCAAATCATACGCCTCATGACGATTCCAAAATGATAAGAAACTCGAAAAACCGATTTACAACGAAAAAGATACGTTAATTACGAGTTTTACAAAGAGAAATACTTTTATAAAACTATTTTTATAAAAACACTATTCATTATACATCAACTCGGGGGGGGGTGATATTTTGAAAACATCAAAATATGAATATAACTTTTAATTACGAGAATCGTACTCGCAAGAACGCTAAAATACGGAACTATATGAATAACTACCATTTCGATAATTAAAGTTTATAAAAGTAATTTATAAACTATGACAGTAAAAGTAACTATTCATCAGAGGACCCAAACATTTAAAAAATGGAATAAATCATTTAATAACGGAGACGTACTCGAAGAATCACTAAATCGGCTTAAAACGATTATAAGATTAATATACGAATACGATTTCGCAAATTAAAACCAAAAACATACAACTACTGTCTTAACTAGAAAAACACTATTCTAACGCAGAATATTCAAAAAACTTGAAAATGTAATATTTTGATCACATCGTCTATAGCTACAGAAAGACGTTGGCATAAGAAACACAAAATCGGCTTAAAACGCAAAGTTATGCTAAGTATTTTACTAAAACGGTAATTATAAACTTTTAACTTATTAAACCCAATTTACCAAAACCATTAGTGGTGATGACTATATAAGAAAAATTATGTGGTTATCAAAGTACTAGAATAGCTAGCGATTTCATAATGAGCCTCTTCGGATGGACGTATCCGACGATTTGCTGGATTTACGATTTAAAAGTGTCCTAACTCCTCGAACAGTCATGTCATACATCTTACATTAGATAGCCCGAACAAGTACGATTTAACAACTATAGATTAAATTCAAGTACTCGTACTTAATACGACCTATGATAAATTTAGGTTGCATTCGATCTTTTACTGACCTTTATCTGTGAAATTTGGATTATTCTGAACTCGATGGTGAGTATTCATACCCACACTTTTAAACAAGTTTTCTGAATTCTACTATAATTGGGGTGGAAACATACTTTGTTTTACAAATTGGACGCCATTATTGAATACATGAGTTGCTAAGAATCTATAACCCAATATTAAGCCCATCATCATGAAAACAATCAAATTGCATTAGATGTAGTTTGTGAATTATATTATGTTGAGCGTCGAAAGATTTATTTAATAGATCTATTCGGGAAACGACCTCGCCCCCCCCCCCCCCCCCCCCTCCCCCCCCCCCCCCCCCCCCCTCCCCCCACCCCCCCCACCCCCCCCCACCCCCCCCCCCTCACCCCCCCCCACCCCCCCCCCCCCCCCCCCACCCCCACCCCACCCCCCACCCCCCCCCCCCCCCACCCCCCCCCCCCCCCCCCCCCCCCCCCCCCCCCCCCCCCCCCCCCCCCCCCCCCCCCTACCCCCCCCCCCCCCCCCCCCCCCCCCCCCCCCCCCCCCCACCCCCCCCCCCCCCCCCCCCCCCCCCTCCCCCCCACCCCCCCCACCACCCCCCCCCCCACCCCCCCCCACCCCCCCCCCCCCCCCCCCCCCCCCCCCCCCCCCCCCCCCCCCCCCCCCCCCCCCCCCCCCACCCCTCACCCCCCCCCCCCACCCCCCACCCCCCCCAACCCCCCCCCCCCCACCCCCCCCCTATCCCACCCCCCCCCCACCCCCCGCCCACCCCCACACCCACCCCCCCACACCCCCCCCCCCCCCCCCCCCACCCGTTTCGTGTGTACTTGCTATCACCGAGAGCGAACGAATAACAAGTCGAATTTTAAGGGAATGTTTTTCGGGTAAAACATCATGCGGCTGAGTATGCACTATTATGCTAACAAGACTAGCGAGCTCATGTCATGAGCTTAGTTGTAAATGTTAACTCTATTTTGTGATGTCAGCTGAGTTGCATTCACACTGTAAAAACTTGCGGACCTGCCAATTATAATTTTAATCAAACCAATGAAATCACAACATAATGTTGACGTTTATAAGCAATGTATTTCAGGAGATCAAGGCATGGTGAATGCCAGGGATCATTGGTTACATTGGATGCACGCTGTAAAGATTTAGGTGCATCATATTTTGGGAAATGTATTGACAACTTTTGTAATACTCAACAATGAACAAGTAAAGCTATATGCTTTTGTATTAAGTCTTTCAATTAAATCCAATGTATCATTTTAAACGACTTTTTGTGTCGTTCTTATATAATCTAATGTGCAAGTGATCGTTGAAGGTAACAACGCCCCGACCTATTCCGCTGCGACCCATATGGGGTGTATACAAAATTTTGTCATTCTTCTTGTCTGAATAGAGGACTTCACATCTCCAATCACATTTGTAATTGGGTGATCTTTATGGATTCTTGTATTTGGAGTGGGTGGAACTATATAGGAATTTGTGATGTTCCCCAAATCAACTTCTGGTTCATCTTCATCACTGAAGAACTCAACATGAGTGGCTTTAAGTGTATGACTAGCTCTTATTTTGAACATGTCTTTAGGACTATCTGAATCATATGAACTAGCAGTATTAACTGATGGATCAACAATATTAAGTTTAAAACGACCAGTAATAACTTCATTGACTGGTTTTGTATTAACATGTTGGTCTAGCAATAATAACAACCATAGGTACTGCTAAAATCTTCATGACCTACTTTTTTCATCAATCTATTATCTGGACCATCATCATCCCTGCTTAGATCAAGCAGCACGCAATGTTTGATTCACCAATAGCAACATCCTGGAAGGTGAATCACATTAAGAAGCATCTTTCCAAATATGGCAATCACAATGCAATCTGACTGATATATCATCTTTCTTGAGATGTACCTGCATTAATTCTCCTTGGGTGTACCTCAGATTCATTAGTTGATTATACCTGCAGCACTGGAACAAAAATCACAGAGTTGGGTAGAGAATAAATATCAGACAAGCCATATTGGACAATACCCTTCTATCATAGCCTAATTCTCTAAAAACCCAATATGCAAGTTTTCTTCTACCCTCTTGGTTCTAGTGTTGTATACCCTAAAAGCTTTACTACTCAAAGAATATCTAACAAAGAAACCTTCATCACTTTTGGCATCAAACTTACCTAAATTGTCTAAAATATTAAGAATGGTAACATGACATCCAAATGGTCTCATAAAGCTTAGAGCTGGTTTAAAACCACTAAAAAGTTCATAAGGTATCTTGTTATGAGGCTTGACTACTAAGACCCTATTCTGTATATAGCAAGCAGTACTAACTGCTTCAACCCAAAAAGTTGTAGGTAACTTAGATGACAGCAGACATTGTTCTAGCAGCCGTCAATATCGTGACCATTCCTCCCTCACCACAATCATTTTTTGAGGAGACCCAGTCTACATTGAATTATCCTCTTAATACATTTTACTCTGCAGAAAATCATCCATAACTTTATTCTTAAATTCTGTTCCATTATCAACTTACTAATAATTTCACGTTTCATATCCACTCGGTTTTTTTCTATATCTTTATAACGTTCTGTGAAATCACACTGGTTTCATCCTTAGTTGTTAAAAAGAAAACCCATGTAAACCTGTATAACAACCCATAATTTTTATCAATGTAATTATCCATCTATTAAATTAGATGCACTGTAATATCCATCTATTATATATATATATATATATCACCCTTATATAGGGGAATTTTTTTGCTTTATCACATTAAGCCTTTACTTGCATCTCTAAAGTAAACTGAGCTCACCCAACCTCCACCAAACTATCATATCTATGTTTATATCATGTAAACATCCTAATATGTCAAGTCTATATCTTAATATCATTTTTACCAAGTACATTATCCATTTAACGTATCATTTACAATGTTATATCAAAACATACTTTATCTGTTAACGTTTATATCTAAACCCTAATTATATGTAATGTATACATATAAAATAAATGTGCAAGCCTTCAAACATGTGTACACTTGTACAGATGCACAACATTTGAAATCTTTTCCACCTAAATCAAGTTACAACATTATAAATCCTAATATCCAAGTCAATATAGCAAGAAAACCAAACTAGGTCCTTCTACCTCTAACTCAACTTTATTTGTTTCGTACTACCAACTCTAGCACAATGTACAAAGCACTTTAATGGTGATGACTTCTAAACCCTAAACCTACACCCTAAATCATCCTAAAACCCTAATCTAAAACCCTAAACCCTAAACGAAACCCTAAAACCCTAATTTTATTTTAAACCTAAAACTAAACCCTAAACCTTAAAACTAAACCCTAAACCTTAATCCTAAACCCTAATATTAATCCTAAACCTTAATCCTAAACCTTAAACTAACCTAAACCCTAACCCTAACTCGAATTAAAACCCTAAATCCTAAGCCGAAACCAAACCAAACCCGACACCCCTTTTATTCTATTTTTGACACATTTTAAACCAACCTAGCATCCTAGCACCTCTATGACCTCACCACCATGTCACCAAGCAAGCAACCAAGCACCTCCATCACCTCCCTTGGCCACCAAGTTTGCATTGTCACCTCCTTGTTACCTTCTTGTAGCCGAACCCCCTCCAACACCCCACACCTCGCTTAGCTATTTTTCTAGCTCTTCCAAATCACCATATAGCCTTCATATGTCACCACTCTACCCACACCTTGGCCACTACTCCAATAAACTTGGGCACCAAGTTGGTTTCACCCCTATATAAGCCAAAACATACACACCCTTTCATTTTCATCCTTCAAACTCCAATCACACACTCAAAAGGAGTTCTATCATTCCCTAGCAGATTAGAAGATCAAGAGAACCCAAGATCAAAAATGCAGCCAAGAACAAGAGAAAGAAGCCTTGAAGTGCATTTCAAGGCGTACAACCCAAAAAACCCATTCGACCCATTATTAGCTCAAGTGAAGCTCTATAATCTTGTTTCCATAAGCTCATATTCTGTTTTTAGATCTTTCATAAGTTTTATTAGCCTTGTTAGATTCTATATAAACTCTTGTTTGATCCCTTGAACCACAAACCCATGCGTTTTTGGTTAAGACCCTAAAAACGACCCGTTTTGATTTTCTAGCTAACGAATCCTTTTTCTAAACTTTTGTTACGTTAGAACATCTTATTTTAGCTTATTCTAATAAGCCATGACCTGCAAAACTCTTTTGGATTTCAAAAATATCAAAATTATGAATTTTGGACTTGATTTGCAAATGTTTTCATGCATAAGGGTATATATCGTAACTTTCTGAAATTTATAACTAGAAGGGCTGAAAATGTCATTATTCCAAAGATATAACTATAAGGACCTATCTTGCCAAGTTTCAAAGTTAAAGGTTTAAATTACATATACTTTATATATAAAGGACTAAATTTGTAAAAGTTTATAAATCAAGGGTATTTATTGCCATTTTTGAAAACTTAAAAATATAAAATATAATATTTTTATATAAATTATAAAAATATATATTAATATTATAAGACTCGATTTTATTAAAACCCGATACATTTATCGCTATTAATCAACGATCGACGCATTATAAAACAATTACGTTATATAATTAACGTAATTTATCATCGACTAGCTTTTGAAGAAACTTAAAAATCTTATCGTATCACGTTACTAGGGAATTTCATGTGAGGGGTTCCATTTGGGTATTTGTTTTGACGAGTTTGCTGGGTTTACGATTTAAAGTGCCCTGACTCCTCAAACGATACTACATGGCCTATGGATTATGATAGCCCGAACAGTGATACAATATTTCCATAAATTAATAAATCAAAGTAATACATTAAACTTTATGAAGTTTTGAAACATAAACCATCACACTAAGACTTGACATATTACCCCAGGTTGCGTGACGTAGCTGTTACTTTCACTTGATATACTTTTGCCATCAATCAGATTTTCCCTGTTAAGGTGAGTTCATAGCCTCGCATTTTAAATCTTCTAATGTTTTATAAACCCGCGAGGGGGATACATGCTATAAACCATGAATGCAAGTGTTTTTTCAACTGTATGCTATCCTGATATATTATTGCCTAAGTCCTTACTTTTGCCATTAAGACCCCACTATCATGAACCGTTAATTACTTTTCGAAGTAAGCGAGAATGCTGTGAATAGATCTATTTGGGACTTAACTCCCCGTTGGTGTACCTATACTTTCTGGTAACCAAACGCACTTTATTTGAATCACTATGTGTAAACCGTGTTTATTGAATGAGTATAATGAGTACAATACAATGTATATATATACTACACATTGGGCCTAATCATGAGCACAAGATACAAATACAAGTCAGGCCTTTGGGCCATACAAACACGTCTGCTAACATCCCCCTGCAGTTTGAGCGGGAGAGGAACGAACACTCAAGCTGGAGCGAAACTCATCAAATAAAGCCGTAGGTAAGCCTTTGGTGAAGACATCCCCCCGCTATGATACCATGTAAACCGTGTTTATTGAATGAGTATAATGAGTACAATACAATGTATATATATACTATACATTGGGCTTAATCATGAGCACAAGATACAAATACAAGTCAGTCCTTTGGGCCATACAAACACGTCTGCTAACACTATGCAGGTGTTTGTCAAAGGCACCCGTTGGGGCAACTTCTTATGATTATTGATTATCTCAAGGTCTCGGTGTCATGAGCTTAGGGCAATAATACTGTTTTCTATAATAATTGTACTCATTGCAATTATTACACTTATGGGTGTATAACAACATAACCTACTATTTATGATGACTTGTATTCAAACTGTTTACCATAAACCTTTGAATTTCACTCAACCATTGTGTTGATCTTTTAGCATATTTATCTCAGGTAATTGAGCATCACATAGAACGGAGTGGCACGGACTTGAAGATGACTAAACTGTTATCATTCAAACTTTATGTTTCTAGATGTTTGGGACCTCTCTTTTTGTAAAAACTCTGATGAATAAATGAATGAAAACTAAATTTTCCAAAAACGTCTCTTTACGATTCATTTTCTATGATTATAACTGTTGTACTATAAAATAATACCCCAGATTAGCTTCCGCTGCTATATTTGTCAAAATGGCGGTGTTATAGCAACAATTGATGCGGTGAATATAATTAGAATGAGTTGACTTAAGATTTATAATTTGAGTGGCTGTATTGTTTATATGGCTTATATGTATGATTTTTATGCATCAATGAGTGTATTGATATATGTTATTATTATCTTAAATTCTGAATCTGAATATGAAGTTTTTGAGATTGCGCTCGTGAAGAACTTTGAGGTAGTGAGACTGTGTTGTCCACCAAACAAGTTGAGTCAACATTTGATGCATTGAATAAAATTAGAATGAGTTCGGTTAAGATTTATAATTTGAGTTGGCTATATTATTTATATGGTTAAAATGTATGCTTTCTGTGGATTGATAGGTGGATCGATATATGTTGTCATTATCTTAGGTACTGAGTTTAAATTATAAATATGAAGTTTTCGAGATTGCGTTAAAAACTAAACGACAAAAACTTTATGGACTTTGACCAAAACATTATTGATTTTGTCTAGAACCTATGGCGACGACATGTAGTCGATATAGGTCGTCGCTAAAAGCTCTAATTATTTTTTTCATAAAAGCACTGATTAACTCTTGACCTCACGAACGCATTACACACTTGATAAGTGCTTAATTACACATATCTTTTACCTCTAAAAACGAGCTTAAATGACCAAAAGCAGACAAAAAACTGCCAAACTTAAAAACTATGATAAAATTGTTACGTACTAAATATCTAAAGATAAGGACAAACCGGTGTTTACATGTTTAAGGCCAAAAACATAAGATAAGGGGACGTTAAATAACATGAGAAAAGACGAACTGGTGTTACTTAGTTTTAATATAGCGACCAATTCATGCAAAAAAAGATTCTCGCGAAACAAGGGATCGGGATTTGGATCTCCTATAAACCATAGGGTATGAACGGCTGCAATTTATCTCTTCTTTTAATTTAAGGGTGAATCTAAGTATTTGAATGAGGAGGGGGATACTAAGTATATCTAAACATAGTATCACGAAGTATATTTTCAAAATTTTGATGTTTGAAAGCATAATGGGTGATATCTAGGATTTACATGCAAAGGTGGTGGATTCACGGGGTTCCATGCACACGTAAAATGGTTTTTTATTAAAAACGCATAACGTAACGCGAATTCCGCTAATAATCGTAAACGTATGTGGCGCGCTGTCTTCGCCAATTGTATCACTCTAGAATGATTGAAACACGTTTAAAATTATGAGTAGAATAGACCCTCCCCGCTCGCCCACCCCACCCTCCTATTCACGAAGTCAAAACGCATCAAATGACATTTTTCAGTTTTACGCTTGGATAAATATTTCCCGATTTTAGGTCAAATTTAACACCGCCTAACATTATTAAAAGATCAAAAATACATGCACCGTAAAAGGTAACATAAATTGATGTAAATTTTGCCGATGCTGCGCGCGCGCTCTTTTAGTGCCTAATAGTCGATGTGTAAACAGCGTGTCTTGTGATGTATTAGTTGTTCGTCGGAGAAGTCAAGCATGTAGTTGTACGTTCGTTTAGTGTGTTTTTTGTCCACTACTGTAGTCAACACCACAACCAGAACGCCGAGATCACACAGCTTCAAAAAGTCGTAATACCATAATCGGTATCAAGATCTGACCTATGTCTAACTCATCAGATATCAAGATCTATGAGAGCTATAGTTGGTGAACTTTTCTGGCAATCTCCTCTGAGAAGCCCACCTCCCATCTCCACCAAAATATTCACCCACTTTGGGACCACCTGAAGATTTTTGTTTTGTAAGATTTTTATTCTCACAACGTTTTCGGGTCATAAATTCACCATTTATGTAAACATCATGGATAAACATCCTTGATGGGACTTAAAGACTTAAGGCTCTTAAGGTTATTATGCTTCAGGTCATAATGGAAATTTATGCTAAGTAGTTAGTACATGGTGGGTTATCTGTTACCAATGCTAGTTACACAAATGTAGTATAATTTAGATTCTATAGCATAACGTTATTGCTGTTAGATAAAGTTAATTAGCGCACTACTCAGTGTTGAAGACGCTAAAATATAAGCTAGTAGTTAGTACTGATTGTCTGAAAGGTTTTAAGACTGCTAGTACAAGATATGACTATTTGAGTATATATTAGTATTTGCTGTGAGTACTAGAATATTACTAATGCTTGATGTTTATTTAGTGTGTGTTGAAATATCACTAACTGTCTGGATGTACAATTCGCTACTGACTGGTTTTCTGAGTGTCCAAGAGAGGATAAAGACGGATTAAAGTGATAAAGATTGTTTAGAGATCAAGATACTTGTGGAAGATAAGTAGTGAGATATTAATGTAAGATATAACAATAATGTATTTATTTAAAAGATTAGTTTAGTTAAGAAAAGAGTAAGATCTCTTAGGAATGTATTGTAAGCGACTAGGACTCCATTAAGTCTATAAAATGTGGTCTCTTAGGGCATTAGTTGGAGGATATCAGTTTTTTAAGTTTTCTCCATAGTTGTCAGTCGATTTAGAAGAAGCTTATAGGTTGTAAACGCTTAGTCATTAGTCGCTTCTCGAGTATTAGTTGTAAAGAAAGGATTCTGTCGCTGCGTGTATGTGTTCTAACTCTAATAATCTATTGGAGAGCGTTTTGCGCGATGAGTGTATCTTTTGTTTGCTTCATAGATTACTGGTAGTTATTTTAGATAATGTCTAGATGCTAACTCCAGAGATTGTAGAGGGATTAGATGTGCCGCTTACACTAGCTGTGTGTCGTTATACGTGTAAGCCCAAGAAAAGGTGCAGGATACTTCTTCTGATATTCTGGTCTCACCCCGACACAAGCTCCAAGCTAAAACCTTATGGACCATGCTTCTTGAATATTCTCAACGTACTTTCCGACAAGAGGACAGCTTGCGGATTTTTTTCCATATAACCGTCCTTGACCCTACATCATGCGTACATGATTTCAACCGGTTCCTCAACCGCGAACAATTGATCAGCTTGTCGTCCATCTGAGTTAGGATTTCATATATAGAATGTATCTAACAAGTGTTTCGTCAGATATAACAATTCCTTCATGGTTTGACACTGTGAAAGTACTATTGGATCTCAAGCCCCTAAGTTGTTTATGGAAGTCTCGAGTTGATGATGAGCACAACGTCCAACCAGCTTGACTAAAATCTTGGAAAGGGCCATAAATATAATGAGCGGTTTTTGGCTCAGTTCATTGTTTTCGCCGCTATAACATTATCACCCCTTTCCATGGATGTAAACTTTTCAGCATCGAACTTTTTTCACCAACTTGCATAAACTCATAGTGGTTTACATATTAACTATCAGCGTATATTTTGAACGATCTTGAGCCGGCTTGAATTCAGGCTTTTAATTTGGATTGATCATTCTCATTCGTTTCGTGATACTAATCTTTTACGCTATGACCCTGTGAGTTGGCTACACATCTCCATCTCTTCATCCTAAAAAATAGGTGAATCGATTACTTTCGAACTCCATTATAATGCATCAAATAGTGCCAGCCTTAATGCTCTCATGTGATATCAACTGTTGTTGTAAGAAAATTTCCACTCTTAAGGGTAAAATTTCCCATATCCTAAACCTTTCCACGAAACAATCGAATCACATAGAGCCTTCGTCAACGCATTACTCAATAAACGTTATTGAATGGTCCCTAATTTACTTTGGACCATCGGTTTGGTGGAATGAAAGTCCATACTCATATACTAGCTGTAATGTACCATATAGCTTTATGACAGTGAACTGCCAGCAGAAATGAAGATGTGAATATGCTATCTATATCTGAGATGATCGAAACTGAAACACTTAAAAATACCCAATTGCCACCTCACGCAGACGCTACTTCTTTCAAGTAAAGTCTTGTCGAGCATTCACCACCTTGAATCTATTTCCTTCATTGGCACCAAAAAATGATTGCCAGAACTTTAGTAAGTCGCGCCACACGGTACCCCTAATTCCCAAATTGTAAATGACACTTGTCATCTTTGCGAAATTTCGTGACGAATAATCCATTGTTATCTTTTCCCCACTCTCTACTGGGAGAATCTTAAGTTGAACCAACAAACCATGATGGTTTTGGCCTTACCTTAGTAGAAAACACTATCTACCTCTACACCTTGGCATACGTCAGACAAACTACTTATACTAACACTCCGTACATAGCTAAAATTGTGTGAGTCCCCCCATAACCTATCACTCACCTGCATGGTCCCTCTCACCCTTCCCGTAGACTTTTGGCCTCACCCTTGTCCCCTTCGCCCCGCACCGCCCTAACATCACCCTCCTGTGTATTGTTGTATGCACTGTTCTCCTAAATGCAATCTGTGCCACCCAAATCCACTCATCCATTTATCAATCCACACCCCACTATACAACAACCAACTCCAACCCCTCACCAACTGTAATAGCGCAGATTCTACTGCTACATTTCAGTGGTGTAGAAACCTAAATCTACATTATGACTCAACCATCACAATGACCTACTATATCCCACATTCTTAGTGTCTGATGAACACTAGTGTGAATGTTATTAAGACTTACACCTTTCAACCCCCTAAAATGAGATGTGCAAATATTGTTGCTACCTAACCATCTGTAAATTCTAGTTCTCACTACACAATAGTTAAAAATGTCAACTCAAATAAGAGTCATCGCATATAGAGACGCTCCTGATCTTTCCCTAGCGCAGATAGAGTATAGATGCGTACAGCTTCTGTGTCTGTCTCATCTCAGAATATGTAACGTGACGCACTCTATATCTATGTTCCTACTCCCGCGTCTGCTACCTAGCGCACATTACATAGATTGTTGTTCCAATGGATCTAAGATACATAGAATATTGGAGGTAGTAGAGTCGCATGCGTTAGTGCCATAGAGAGCTCGACAAATATCAACTCGGCATAGTGTGTGACTG
Organism: Tanacetum coccineum; assembly: GCA_026074375.1. NCBI lineage: Eukaryota > Viridiplantae > Streptophyta > Magnoliopsida > Asterales > Asteraceae > Tanacetum > Tanacetum coccineum. The sequence continues at coordinate 11,872 of BQNB010016729.1, read as the reverse complement.
CATACGTCTCTATAAGATATTTCAGTTGCAATGAGGAAAGCTGTGAGTCTAGTGTCTCACTTGACTCTGTCTATACTTACAAAGTTAGGCCTATGTTAGGTCTACTTGGGCCATTCAAAATCTAAGTTGAAGGTTTAATGTCAATTATCATCCAGCTAAGGACATTCGAACTTCGGTTGTGGCTTTTAATCCTTTCCTCCTTTGACTTTAAGGCATCTGCCACCACGTTCGCCTTTCCTGGGTGATAACAAATCTCATACTCGTAATCACTGAGTAATTCTAACCATTAGCGTTATCTCATGTCCATATCCTTCTAATTAAGAATATGTAGCCAAGATAAGTAAATATTTATTGATGCTGTGACTATTTTTGTTTAGAATTCGCTCTATTTCTCAAGACTATATACACTCAATGTGTTTGGAGGATCGCATGACCCCATGATATATGTCGCTACTTCATGCCATACAAGTATGTCTCCAAATCTTTAGAGCAAATAATAAAGCTTCCAAGCTTTCTACCTTCGTGAAGTTGTGTTGTTCTTGTCAATGAACTTTGGAATTGGCGGCAGGACTGCGCTAGTAAGCCCCCCCCCCCCCCCCCCCCCCCCCCCCCCCCCCAACCAAAAAAACCCCTATACTTTTTATCTTTGCATCAAAATCGCGCCCAACCCTTTATGTGAAGCATCACAGTGGACCACAAATTTTCGCTTCCTTTGGGTAATGCCAAAATCAGCGCACTACATAATTTATGTTTCAGTAGTGTGGAATGCCTAGCCTCATTCTTTTATCCCACACACCGTCAATTCACATCTTCCCGCTATCGTGGTCAACTTGGTCATAGGTCTTTAGCCGATCCTTTAAGAAAACCTTTGATTGACTCGTTTACACTCATGTGTGGGTGTGTGTAGGGATAGAGTCTGTGAGAATGATGATAAGAAGACGCAATGTGAGCATATGTGTTCATGATTTTGGTGACTCAACAACTTGTCGAATTTTGCTGTCGAACGAAAAGTAGTGAATGAATAGTAGAGAGTGTGTCGCTCTCTAGCGAGTAGTGTGTGGTGGTGGGTCTGAAGCATGAGGGCTCCGCTTGAGAGTGATTGGTAAGATGTAGCTAGCCTCGTACTAGGTTACTAGAAGCTAGAATGAGATATCTAACCACTGCTAAGTACACAAGTTAGTAATGATACGCCATAATTTTAATGCTGCTAGCCCTGCAAAGTTAGTACTGCTAGCGTTAGTGTTCAAGATATGTTTATGCTTTCATGGTTGCAAAAATCCAATGGTTCTAAGGTCCCTACACCAGGAGTTAGAGCCAAATTCATGAAGATGATTTGAAGAAATGGAATTAAAGTGGTCAGTTCTCTCTGCTAAGTGTTGAGGGCAAAGACAAGTACTATCAGAGGACAGGCTAAGAAGATTTTCATTAATGCTATAAGATTGATGGGTATGATAAATCCAAGGTAGATTTGTTATAAACTATCATAAGTTAGGACACTTTGCTAGGGGAGTGTAGAGCACCAAAAACAGGGAAGTTCTGTTCCAGAAATCAAGCAACACAGGAAAAAAGGAAACAAATGAGACAAATCTTCAAGGCAAGTTGGCTATAAATGGTGTAGGTTTTGATTGGAGTGACATTGGCAGAAGAACAAGTTCAGCAAACATGGCTTAATGGCATTTCTCAGATATGAGTATACACTGATAAAACTTGCTCTAAATCTTGTTCTGAAAAAAACTATGAATGACCGTCTTAAGATAGGTAGTTGTGATGATGTGATGACTTGCTTGTTAAGTTAATGAATATGAATTTAAAGCAACAACTTTGTCAAAAGAGGTTTAGCAACTCTAGAAGTTCAAATTAATAACATATAAAAAGAATGCGGCTCTTTTTAGTGAAGAAGTTGTAGTTCTTAAAAGAGATGTAGCTTGTAAAGACTATGAAATAAATATGCTTAAGAGTCTAACTTGGGGAGTAAAACGGGAATATGAATTTGAAAAAGTTAAGCCCCACCACACCTTTGGGAAAGGAGAAGGAAGAAAGAATGGGAAAAAGAGAAAAATACTCTAAGTAGTTAGTACTGCCAGTATAAACTTAGTACTGCTAGTGTAACTTAGAACTGCTAGTAGCCTACCACTCCCAAACCATTACACACGCCCACCCCACCCAACCACCACTAAACTCAAAGAAAGAATGCATTGAATTTAAAAATTAAGAATTTGATAAGGCCTCTCAAAGTGACTTTAGAATCAGTTGTTAGGAAGTCTGATTACTGACAAAAGAAAAAAGGGTTTAGGGTATAGTGAAGTTACTTAACCACATCCTTAAATCTATAATAGACCTAAATAGACGCGGATTTGTCTTATTCTGGTCTTGATGAATTCAAAGAGCCTGAGTTCAAAGGTTATGGTCCTGAGAATAGTGAGCAAGAGTCTAATGTTGTTTGTGATAAAAAATCAGATAATTCTGAAGAGTCTTTGGTAGAAGAACAAGTATCACAAGACACAAGTAGCTTTGTTGAGTCTTCACCTAATGTTGATAAAGAAACTGTTTTTCCTGTTAATAAAAAGGTAGAGTTTACTAAACCTAAAAATCATGAAAACCATTAAAAAGTAGTTAGTTGCAGAAAATATATAGATCACAAATCTCCTAGGGGGTAAATCAGAGGAATTGGGGAATGGACAGTAAATCCAATCAATAGGAAAAGATTTTCTTTGTTGTGATGTATAAACAAGGCTTGACTTTTATGTGGGAAGTTTTATTCATTTTGCAGATTTATTTTGTGATAACCATCAAAGAAAAGGCATAGTATCTAGAAATATCTATATAGTAGGATGGATGCTTACTAAACCAATACAACCTAGCTCGTTCAAATAATATATGTTGAGTACTGCTTCGATATAAAGTTAGAGTAATTGCTAGAGTAATGTTTTAGTACTGCCTAGTGACTAATGTTTAGTACTGTAGTTTTTATGCAGTGGAGTATGAGAATAATTTTATAATTAGGTATTAACTGCTGTACTCAGGTTTTTGACATTGCTGGTGTATTTAGTTATTGTGCTTGTGTTTGCAGTGTTAATGATGCTGGATTATAACTCAAAAGTTACTATCTTTGCTACTGAGTTACATGAGGCTATTGGAATAAAGATTTGATTGAAGATAAAGTATGCTTATATGTGATAAGTATGAGATATTTTTGTAAAAGCTATATGTATTAGTTATGTGTTTGGAAGATCATGATAACTTAGGAACGATTGTTAAAGCAGGGTTAGGACGACATAGGTTGTATAAAAAGATCGGTCATTATGGCATAGAGTTTGTTGTTCAAAGGAATATGTCTCAAAGAGCGTTTTGTTGAAACTGACATCACACCACTTATTACTGTTGGCCGCCCCCCTTGTGTTTAATAATGCTCACCTAAAGTAAACAGGTCATAGTGCTAAATCAAGTCACATTTTTCTTAACAAGACCCTTTTATCGGCAACAAAGGCCCTTTTATTAGCAACCATAACATTAACTATGTGATAGTTTTGGGCATATGCCAAAAGGAATCGTTTATACTGGATAGGCTAGGTAGTTAATACTGCTAGGTAATTGTTTGGTTTAGTTAGGGTTAGTTGGGTTTTAGGTGGGTAAATGATTGTAATGACCCTCAGCATGTTGGGTTTGAGAGAACCTACCAAAACCTATAGTGCATCACTTGCTCTTTAAAAGGACAACTACATTGATGCCAAGGCAGAATCCAACGGTCAGTAACATGCTTGGGTCCCTAAAGGAATCTAATTTCCTTATTTTTATGTGCAGGGCAAGCCACCAACAAGATGATTATAAGGATTTATTGATATGATGCTCAAGGATCATGACTAGGATACATAGCTGATCTCTCAGTATTTCAAGGGAATTTTGATGGAGGTTATGTTGCATTGGAGAGTAGATATGGTGTTAGAATTTATGTAAAGGAAACACTTAAAACATGATATCGAGATTTTGAAGTTGCATACTCTTTGTCAGTGAAGTTAAATTCAATCTTTTTAGCGTCTCACAGATGTGTGACAAAAGTATCTTATGTCCTTTTTACTGACACTGAATGTTTGTCTTATCTCCTAATTTTAAGTTGCTGATGAAAAATCAGATATTCTTAAAATCCTAGAAAGGACAATATGTACAGTTTGTAGATATGAAGAATTGTTCACTAAAGAGAGCTGACTTGTCACTCGCTCGCGCGACTTCTCGCGCACGATCACTGCGCTCGCTCGGCTATCCAATGACTTGGCATAGGAGGATTGGTCTATAACTTTTAAAACATAAATAAGGCTTGTAATGGATATCTTGTAAGAGGTTTGCCTACAAAATGTTTGAAAATGACAAACCTGTGTTGCTTCTTAAAGGGAGGGAAAACACCACTTATCATATCTTATGATCTAGAAAAGAAATCACTTATTTTTGATATCGATATAGCTTTCAAGGTTTTGTAACTCTAACACTATTAAGAGTGTTCGTTTTAATTATTGAGGCTTTAATGGAAAGTAGCATGCACGCAGGGTAAACTATTTATGTTATCTTATTCATTACTTATTTTAATTTGAACATATCTTACTCTTTAGTACTTCCATTGACTGATTCCAGCATTATCTATTGATAGATTTAATCTCAGACTCAAAATGAATTTCTGTTTATCCCAATCCTAGTTGTTTATTCGGATTTTATTTTCAATCACCTCAATTTCTTATCGGCTCCTCTCTCCATAATTTACTACAGAGCACTTAAGATCACTCAGATTGTCAGAACCGCATATGAACCTGTGAATCCCTTGTTGTCACTGTGCCTAAGTAAAAGTTCTTGGATGATAAGAATGTGGTATCACTTTGTTCGCTCGTGTGTAAAATGTTGTAAATAAGTATCAGCGGTAGTCTTCTGTCAGTTGCTCTCGATAGTAGTAAATTCTGTTTAAAGGCGCCTTAAATGTGTAAACCAACCCGAAAGGATTAACTCACATTGATCTGAGCTCGCATCTATAGCCGATAATCAAAGAAATATCCAACCAGTAGATACGATAGAAAAAGCGGTTTTTATTATATATTCGAATTTATGATGGAACGACCGAACAAGGAACACGCTCGCCTCGCGCGCCCTCTGTTTTGGGATTACTTGTTTAAATTCGGTGAAGTTAGGAGTTTTTAGTAAACCGCTATTAATAATTTTTTTTTTTTGACAAAACAAAACAGTTGCTAAGTTTTTGTATTTCTTGATCCAAGATTGTTTTTTTTCACACTCACACATTACAAATAGCCATGAAGATAGGGAATGTGAAGAAAATAATTCAGAAGGTGATAATGGGACAGAGTTTAAGTACAAAGTTTTAGATGATTTTTGCAGAGACAAGGTATTAAGAGAGAATATAGTGTAGGCTCTGGACTTCCTCAGCAACAATGGTAAGCTTTGAGAGGAGAAATAGGACACTAAATTGAGGCTGCTTGAACAATATTAGCTGTAGCATAAATTACTCTGCTTAGCTCATTTTAGGTGAAGCTGTTTCTCTAGGCTAATTGTACAAAATAGGGTTTTCAGTAGGCAAGCACTACATAACAAGGACACTTATGCAATTTATAAAGGGTTTTAAACCAGTACTAAGTTTTATGAGCTATTTCGGTGTTTTTTTTGTCTTGTTTACTATTCTTAATACTTTAGACTGTCTAGGCACGTTTGATGCAAAAGTGATGAAGGTTTCTTCCCCTCGTCTGGCATCTTTTCCTTTGAGTAGTAAAGCTATTTGGGTTATAAACACTAGAACAGGAGGGTAGAGAAAACTTGCATATTAGGTTTTAGAGCTACTCCAAACACAACCACATACCGGTTCGTTTACTGGAAGCTACAAAGATCATGATTTACGATACATTCATGTTAATTACAACATTATGAAAGCTCCCGAGCAGCCGCGCGGCGAATGTAGCTAGGTTCACTGTATAAGGGTTTATGATGTGATATAAAGAATCACTTTGGTGTAGTGCCACCACCCCTCGTTGATGAAGCAGCTAATTAGGTATTTCTAAACTACGTCGGTATTTAATTCATTGATTATGCCTAGGGTTTCGAATTATTCGCTAGTAAGGTTTTGACCTAATACTAAGGCCGTCTTCCCATCATTTATTGGCGTTCATGAATTCTAAGTGTTAAGAATGATCGATTTAATGACGGTTAAAAGGAATAGTATACTTGTGTGATCTTATGCATTGACGGTGGTTACTGATATATAAGATAAGTTTTCTGCTACTTATTTCCTTAACTTGACTTCGATTCTTACTTATGTTTCAAATAAGTCTACATGCCACTAGCTTCTTCGTAGTTTTGTATAGATGTTACTTCTATGCAACAATTGTCTACTCTTAAAAGGTAAACACTCTACTTAGTGTAACTCGATACATTGTGACTTGACAGATAATGGCATTTAGTACATACTAAGATTCATGCTCGAAATTCTAGTACAAGTTTATAGTAGATAATGTTAAATATTAGGCGTTTTAATTGATTGGAATTAAAACCCTAGACTATATGATTGTTTAAGATCATGATGTTCTTTATTATGTATTAGTAGTTGACAAAGGGTGAATTAGACCCCCCCACTTCCACCTCCTCATTTCCATTACCCCCCATTATAAATCACAATAAAACAACCCCAAAATACCAAATTACCATAACCATCCATACCCCAATACACATCCACAATCCTTACCCCTCTCTCCCACCTACACTCAAACCAATATCATCACCAAATCCCTCTACCAAACACCAAATCACAATCCACACCCACTTCATATTACAACATTATCCCCCACCCCACCTCGTCATTCATCACACCCTCCTTAATCTCACTACCACCAACCATCTCCATACCCCCCCTAACCTAAATCCTGTGTGACAATCTTCTATACCTCTACTGCACCTGATACCAGCGTGTCATGACTCCTCCCCATTGTGTAATACTCCATCCTACCATAATGTGTATGTCTGTATTATGATAACCATACAACCTATAATAATTACCAGTCATAGAGATCAAATGTATAGACTAAAAACATCTGATATACCCGTCACTCCACAAGTGCACATGTACCCATGAGTGACACCGACTGTAGTCATCTGTCAAATACGCTTTGTACCAACCACAATCTAACAACATATAATCCGATCATGTGAAGCAGATGTAATATTTAATTTTTTACCAAACGAGATCCGATAGCCTACATTATGTATACCACTCAACATCACACGCCCTATGCCCAAAGAATTAGACTATGTACAAGACACTGTGAATCCCCATCCGTGTGAAACATATAATTTATATTGTTGTAATTTGCCAATTGTGTACTAGAGACTTTGAAGTGAGACAAAGAATAGTTATATGCTGATGGATTCAACTATAAGTTTATGCAATTTTGGTTTCTGAATAATTAGTCGCATGCCGCATATGTCCCTTGATATATACCGTTATATTAATGCTTATTATTACATGTTATGTTGCCTTGAAAGCATTTAGCTAACTGCTAAGTACCTACACCACCCACCCCCCCCCCCCTCCCCCCAACCCCCCCCCCCCCACCACCTCATACCCCCTTAGTAGTCTCGAGCTTTATTATACTGACTTAGATTAGGCCTTTAAAGGATATCATCTTACTTCATACTCATGATTTGTTACAACTTCTAGACTTGTTTATCACAGTACATAAGATTGGTTATCGGTTGATTAGCAGATCTCGGACAGAACATCGCGCACGATATACAACCCTAATTTGTTCTTAAAATTATTATAGATATTTATTATTTGAGCATTTATTTGAAGAATTGATTATAGGAGTTAGATGAGATTACCTATATCATCTTATTTAGATAGTTGAAGTAAAGTTTTCACTGGCAAACAGTGAGTGTTCTTATCCTTATCCTCTAAAGTATGTGTTTGTGAATGACTATTGAAGTTAAATTGTTTGTGCTTTGCACTTTTATGGTGTTGATGAAGACTTGCAAAATCTACCAAACTTTAGTAATGTTGTGATTTCTCTTGATGGTGACCAATACATCAACATATTTGCTCATTCACTCTAAAGGAGTTAAGTTGTAGCTGCACATTAGTGTACTTTATTGAAGTTGCAGGATTTTGTCAAGAGGTTGCAGGTCTACTCTATTCTTTGTGTATTATAGTGATGAGTTTGGATTCAGACCTAATGTGGATAGTACAAGAAATAGACACTCAAGTTTGGGTTTTTCTACTTTTCACATCTAGTTTGTTATACTGAGTTTCTTTCTCCATCCAGCATAAACATTACAAATTCAGCCTACAGAATTTGAAGATAATAAGAGAATGGCTTAACATAATTGGTTATCAGGGGAAAGGCATATGATAACGTGTTATAACCATTTGGATATGTTACTAGCACCACTTGAGGGGAAGGTTTTGATTCTTACAATTGCACTGAGTAATTAGTACCAACTTGCTAGTTTATGTTTATAAATGCTTGATTCAGTATTCCCTTATTATGCGTCATGGTGGGTAATTTGAAGATCCATTGGACCAGCTTGAAATAGAAGTCTGTGTGATATATGGTTTGTAGTTGTAAGATCCCAAGTTGCATATCTTCAACAAGACCACCTATTGAGATTATTGCGATATAGGGGAGCAAGAAGATTTACAGAGATATGATTTACAACTTATTAAATGTCAGTGGCAGGGCGACTCGGTTATCGATTTAAGGCGGTGGGTAGAATGTTTCATTCATGGAAGATCAAGATGTTGGCTTTTGTAATCTTCAAAACTAGGGTGAAGTTTACTTGGGAATATATTGATTAGACTGATATAAAAATATATAATGAAACATGAATGAAACAAAAGGAAAAGCAAACGGATCTACATTATGGGAATTCTAAAGATGTAGGTAGTACATGAGATTTTAAAAGATTTGGTCAAAGATATGAAAGATAATGATTAGGAAGATTTGTTCCGCAATACAATTAGATTTTCCTTGTAAGGTCTTATAGACTTTTCATTATCATAAAAGAGATCCTAGACATTGTTTTAGTTTGTCGTGTGTCAGTTTGTTTCATCAAACACCAGAAAAACGGTAGTGTGGATCCAATAGTGTAAAGACCACCAAAACTACTTCTGAATAAGGGTTTCTCAGTGATGTGTATGAACATAAAACACATGATTAACCCTAAATATTGTTTATATGCTTGTTTCCCGCTCTACTCTCTCGCTCGCGCTCTCTCACACTCTCACTCTCGACATTGCTAAAGGCTCTATCTAATTCATCCTAGGTGGAAGACAATGCAGGGAAGAACTCTGCCAATTCAAACTTCAACAGGTTTAGTACTTTTGGATTTGCCTTAGTGGATAAAGAGGGCCAATTGGAACCAAACTGGGTCTTCAGAAACAAGCCTGAAAGGGGCATAGTGATTAGGAATTAAAGTCTAAGGTTAGTTGCCACAGGGTCATAGATAACTGAGAAGGTATTGATTATGAAGAGTATTTGCACCTGTGTGCAAGAATTGATGTGTGTGCTATGTAAGATTGTTTTTGGCGTGTTATGCGCTTCTGTTTATGGGTTTTTCTGTATATCAAATGGCTGTAAAGAGTGGGTTTTCTTAGCTATGGAACTATGTTGATGGAAGAAGTCTATTGTGTACCAACCACAGGAGTTTTATAAGATCCTGACGATCCAGAAAAGTTTTATAAGGTGGAACAAGTCGTTGTGTTGGGATAATTAGTGGTCCCTCCAAGGTCTCAGTAATAAATCGACATAATCCTACTTTTTTGTTAAGGTATGTTCCAGTTGTACTAGAATTGGGGCATGAATGCTTATAATATCGCCTTGGTGTGTAGGAATATTTTGTTAACTGGCTTTGCTCATTTTATGTGTTGAAATATTTGCTTCTGTATTTGATTTGCCTCTACTTTGTATGGTTAATAGTCATGTGATTTAATTTCTTTGTAAGATTTTAATAGTATTGTCAAATCTTTAGCACCAGATAGGGCCATCTGTTAGACTTTACAAAATCAAATACTTAACACCTTTTTCCTTCCTTTTTCTTATTTACAATTCGTAGCATATTAGGGCTTATTTTGAACTTATTTGATAAGCTGGCTTATCCAGCTTATTTTTCCTAAGCTCTTCATAGCATTTAGGACTTTTTTGCATTTTTTTAGATTTTTCCAACTTTGTTTAGTATTTTTAAATCATTTATTTAGATTAAAATCTTTAAAAATTCATAAAAACTACAAAAGTAGTTAAAAAAATCTAATTATTTTTTCAAAAATTTTCTTTTAATATTTTCTAGGTTTACATGCAAAAAATTTAGGTGTAGGGTTAAATTTTTACATAGTTGCTATTTCGTGCTCGTTTTTTGATTCCCGTTCTTTGTTTTAAATGTGTATATGCTTTCGTTTTTAGAATAGATTGCCTTTGCATTAATTTTCCCGTAGAATTAGAATCTCAATCAAAATCTTGTAAATTCAAACATCAAATATCAAACCGACTTTCGACTCTCAAATTTGCATTCCTCGTCGGGAAAACGACCCGGGAATATTATACTACTCGGATTTTATTGATTTTCTTTCTTTAAACCTTATCAAGGGTCACTTGATTTGGTTTGGTTAATATAAGTACTATATTATATATTATTTATATATACCTAAATTGATCGAAGTTAGTCATAGACAAGAAGAAGGTATTGATTATGAAGAAATATTTGCTCCTGTGGCAAGAATTGAGGCAATAAGATTGTTTTTGGCCTATGCTTCTTTTATGGGTTTTCTGGTATATCAAATGGATGTAAAGAGTGCTTTCTTATATGGAACCATTAAGGAAGAAGTCTATGTTACTCAACCACCAGGATTTAAAGATCCTGACCATCCAGATAAAGTTTATAAGGTGGTTAAGGCACTTTATGGTTTGCATCAAGCACCAAGAGCATGGTATGAAACTTTGGCTAACTATTTGTTGGAAAATAGGTTTAAAAGAGGGAAGATAGATCAGACATTGTTTATAAAGAAACAAAAAGGAGATATTTTGCTTGTACAAGTGTATGTTGATGACATTATATTTGGCTCTACAAACAATGAGTTATGTATTGGATTTGAGAAGCTAATGAAGGATAAGTTTCAGATGAGTTCTATAGGAGAACTTACTTTCTTTCTAGGATTACAAGTACAACAGAAGGAAGATGGAATATTTATTAGTCAAGATAAATATGTAGCTGCGATTTTGAAGAAATTCAACTACTCTGATGTGAAGTCTGCTTCAACTCCTGTTGACTTGGAAAAACCTTTGGTCAAGGATGGAGATGCTGATGATGTTGATGTACATCTCTATAGATTTATGATTGGGTCTTTGATGTATCTCACTGCATCTAGACCAGATATCATGTTTGCAGTATGTGCATTGTGCTAGACCAAATACTCATTTTTACAAATTAGCACAATCTACTGTCCAAAGGCCCTTTTATAAGAATCCAACATTAACTAACAAGTATTTTAATCATAAGGTTAATACTGTTAGGCTTATAATAGTTAATACTGCTATGTCATACAAAACACCTGTTAATACTGTTAGGCCTAGAGTAGTTAATACTGCTAGGCCAAATAGAACATCAGTTAATGCTGCCAGGGCAAATAGGTTCAATACTGTTAAGCCCTCAGCATGTTGGGTTTGGAGATGTATGAAACCTAATAGTGCATCAATCACTTTGAACATATATAACTACATTGATGCACGAGGCAGATCTAAGTCAGTAATGGCTTGGGTCCTAAAGGGAATCTAATTTCCTTATTCTTTTATGCAGGGCAAGCCACAACTTAATGATAAAGGATTTGTTGACAGTGGATGCT
>BQNB010016728.1:0-71165 GCA_026074375.1 Tanacetum coccineum | reverse complement strand
CTTTTTCTCTTGTTCTTCTTTCAGCTCTTCGATATCTTTGGCTTTACCCCATAGTACAACATACAGCCCGGCTATGATTCCAAATCCCCCTATCATGCTAGAGTTCAAGAAAAGATCCAAGTTTAGATTATTACAAAAGACGAAAGAAAACTGTCTACATGTGAAAAACTTATTGGTACCATTGACAGTGAATAAATTTGGAATTTTTGTTCGAGTCACCGACGATAGTTGGACAGTTAATTTATAACTTGTTTTCATTTACGAAACTATATGCAAGAATATTAAAAGATGTACAGTATATGTTAACTCCACTTGCCTTCCGACATATATCTGTTCATGTAATAATATAGAGGCAGTGATAGTGACGATAATTGTGTTTAAAGGATTATATAGATAACTGGACAGTTTTTTTATAACTTGTTTTCACGTACGAAACTATATGCAAGAACACTTACAGATGTATATGTTAACTCACTTGCCTTCCGAAATCTGTTCATGTAAAAATATAGAGGCAATGATAATGTCGATGACTGTGTTTAAAGGATTGAACATTGCTGAAAATACAGGATCCCTTCTTTCAATGACCCATGCTTGATAAAATATGGAAATGTGATGTAGACTAGAAAACAAGATAACAAATTGGATTTGTTGATTCTACGAATACCAGAAACAATTCTTCCAACAATCGTTGATTCGATTGAATACCGATTATTAGGATAAAAATTATTAGCAAACAACGGCCAATGGTTTATTTTTATTAAAACTGACAACTCATCAATACAAAGAAAAAGACCCTATATTTATAGGACAAGTAGAGTCAACCTAAAAAGATTGAATATTACTTTTTTATTTCAAAACACATAATTGATTAAGAATATAATTTTCTAATCAAAGTTTATTGTCAAACAAAAAACCTAAATAAATAAAGAAAGTAAATAATTTAACTTTTGACTAAAAGTCAATGTCTCTGCATATGAAGGCACAACTGCATCATTCTTCCCCACTTGAAAAAAACTCGTCCTCGAGCTTGCCTCACTCGTCCCTTTTACTCGTAGCATCCACATTTAAATCCCCTACATCAAGTTCCCTTTCATTATAATAACACGACCTCGAACCTTGATCGTCTTAAAACCCAACTTATCATTCATGGGTGTAGCTTTCAAATACTCTTCTTGATATTTTTTGCCAATCAAAATACTAAGCTCGACAAAATTTCCCTTTTTCAACAAAATTAACTCTTGAGGGTTTGAATCTACGGTTTTTGAAAAATTAACACTTACAGTAGTTTGGATCTTTGAAGAGCAAAGATCATTAGCCACAACTACAACATCTTCCATGTTGTCTTCTTCCCCATCAATGACATCTTCAATATCGGTATCATAAACTGGCATCGATCCTTCTTCTACACCCAACACAACACCCAAAAATGACACATTATTTTCATCCTCTTGAAAATTTAGATAATTATCAACAAATCCTTTCCCAACATCTCCACTCACAATATCTTCTTCATATTGATCATCATCAAATACTGGAGGTCCTTCATAACCGTTACCCGTCACACCATAATCTCCCCATTCATCAGAAGAACCATCACCCTCAAAGAACGGATATTCTGACTCTTCGCCTTCACTTCTCTGACCGTTACGATCCCCACGTCTTTTTGGATTCATCATGTCATTCATTCGATCAACAAATTGATCAACGAACTGATCCAATCGCTCCTGCATTCTGGCCATAATGCGGTCATAGACATCATTAATATTTCGGTTTCTTCTTGGAGGCATCTTAATCAGGAACTTTTGCTCTTGATACCAACTGATGTAGTGAAAAAACAAGATAACAAATTGGATCTATTGATTCTACGAATACCAAAAACAATTCTTCCAACAATCATTGATTCGATTGAATATCGATTATTAGGGTAAAAATTCTTGGCAAACAGCGGCCAATGGTTTATTTTTATTAAAACTGATAACTCATCAATACAAAGAAAAAGACCCTATATTTATAGGACAAGTAGAATCAACCTAAAAAGATTGAATATTACTTTCCTATTTCTAAACACATAATTGATTAAGAATATAGTTTCCTAATCAAAGTTTATTGTCAAACAAGAAACTTAAATAAATAAAGAAAGTAAATAATTTAACTTTTGACTAAAAGTCAATGTCTCAGCATATGAAGGCACAACTGCATCACTATTCTTCAGTCTCTTGTCTTCAGGGTCTTCTAGTTGGAGATCGTATGAGGTTCAGTGAGTCTATTGCCACAACTCACTGAACCCATCACCTTCTTCTTTGGCTAAGGATTCATTCACCGAGTACCGCCTTATTGAATGCTAGAGTCTTTCTTATAGACTCAGGCTGAGCATCCTGAAGGTAACTCACTGAGTGACTGTTCACTCAGTGACCTTAAAATGTTAAAGGTTATTAACACTTAGGATATTTTGTTTTCAAATCCTAAGTGAAAGATCATTAGGCACTGAATTGGCCAATTAACACTTACAGTAGTTTGGATCTTTGAAGAGCAAAGATCATTAGCCACAACTACAACGTCTTCCATGTTGTCTTCTTCCCCATCAATGACATCTTCAATATCGGTATCATAAACTGGCATCGATTCTTCTTCTACACCCAACACAACACCCGAAAATGGACGACATTATTTGCTTCATCTTGAAATTTGGATAATTGTCAACAAATCCCATTCCCAACATCATACACTACAATATCTTCTTCATTAGTTGATCATCATCATATACGGGATGTTCCTTAATAACAGTACCCGTCACTCCATAATCTCCCCAATTCATAGAAGTACTCACCCTCAAAGAGGATTAATTACTGAACTCTGCGCCTTTACATTTCTCCGACCGTTACGATCACCTCGTCTTTTTGGATTCATCAATTGTCATTCATTCGATCAACACTATTGATAAACGAAATGATCAATCGCTTCCTTCATTATTGCCGTAATGCGGTTCAATAGACATCATTATTATTCGGTTTTCTTTTGGAGTACATCTAATCGGATAGTCGGCTTCTTGCATACAATAACTGATGTAGAGTTAAAAAAAGATAACAAATTGGATCTGTTGATTCTACGAATACCAGAAACAATTCTTCCAACAATCGTTGATTCGATTGAATACCGATTATTTAGAGGTAAAATTTGACAAACATACGGCCAATGGTTTATTTTTATTTAAAACGATAACTTATCTACAAAGAAAAAGACTTTTAGTTATAGGACATGTAAAATCAACCTAAATGAATGATATTATTTACTAATTTCTAAAACTATAATTGATTAAGATTTAGTTTCATTACTCAAAAGTTTATTGTCAAACAAGAAAGAAACTTAAATAAATAAAAAAGGTAAATAACTTAACTTATGACTACAAAAGTCAATGTCTCTGCTTTCATGAAGGCAAAAATGCCATCAAAAATGCCAGAGCCAACAATACCCTGATATAGAAAAACTGTCTACTAAGGGTCATCATAAGTTTTCAGATAAACAAATACAACATTATAACTTGAAATATCTAGCGATTTAATTACCGAATATATACAAGATCCAAAGCTGCAAATACGAGCTAATTTCCCAAGCTTCCAAATATGGATCTGTAAACAATGTAACTGTTGCAGATTGCAGTGTCCCAAAAAAACACATCCAAGCCGATAAAGACAAGTGGTCAGGATAGTGTCTAGTGAGTGGTACCTGTTATAGTATTATTTGAACAAATTTCTTTGCTTCATTGTAAAATGACACATTCTTTTTCATTACGTATATACATTTAAGTATAATGTTAAAAACCTGTATAATTAGCCAAAATGACCAACACATACAGTCGGCAAATGAGACATAAACACATACTTGGGGTCTTTAAATGCAGCGTCATTGCAAGAAAGCACTTGTGACGAACACAAACCGTCCCTAATATTTTAGCGATGGATCTCAGGCTTCGAATATTTACTGGTTCAAACCTAAAATCATGCATATGTAAAATTCAAACACGTATCTGAATTTATATGCATTTAATATCATATGTGAGAAAGCTCAATTAGCACCCAACAATTGATGCTGCAACAAAGGTTATGGCTGGAATAAGATTAGATAAAGCACTTGCTGCTGATGATGAGGCCAAGTATATGCCTTCACCCTTCATATTGAATCATTTGGTATTTTGGTTACCTGTTATCTGTCTCCAAAAATTATATACACACAAAATAACTTAGCTGAACTTCATAAACAAGTACTGGAGAGCGACAAAATATGTCAAATATAATTTACGCCAATCCAAATGGTGCAATGCGATTACGAAAAGATCTTCCATCCATGATATCTTTGTGCTTTTACTCCTATGGTACACGTACAATAGTACAAAATTTCAAACCTATTAAAATCTGAGATGATTTAACTACATACTACTTCAATATCAGAACTTAACTTATATTTTAACTAGAATTACATAGAACATCATAAACCAGGACATCAAACCCAAAACACATGGTAGAACTGTTGGGTTTTATAATCTAATTAACAATTAAATTAACACGAGTACGCAGCGGAATAAATGATCACGTGTAGAACACAATAATTAACAAGATAGAAAATATGTACCTTTTAGCACGAAACGATACACCGTTTAAAGGTAACCGTAAACACCGTCTTCTTTATACGCGTGTGTATAATACAACGCGTAACCACTAGAATCAAAAGTATGATTCCTCTAAGCTTCCACACACTATACGTTCTTAGCAAACGACGAGGTATGCTAGTACTAGTAGTGTATAACAAACGATCTTTATTCGTCTCTTGAATCTATCAACTTACGAACAAGAAATCACCACAAGCGATAATCGAATAACCAAACAAAACTAAAAGTGTTTGTTGGTGTAGTCGAATAGTGGCAGTAAACCAAAGATTCCAAAACAATTATTGAAGCTGGTCAACAAAGGTAGGAAGAAGAATCAGTCGATCTATATGTTTTAGGTTCTTTCAAGTTCATTTAATAATGAAACACTAATCCCATATTTATAGACTCAATCTCCAAATCCTTGTGGGATTATTATTCTTGCCGACTAGGAATAAAAAAAGGGTGAATCGAACCCTTTAAACTTCGGTTTATTAATAATTAGTCCCTCACGTTTAACCATTAAACGTTTAACTAATTATTTAATACTCGTTAACTTTTAACGATCGTTTGTTATACATTTAATATATTACATTAATATATTTACTCGTCATTTAACATATAAACGTGTGCGTCCCCTTAGGCTCGAGAATATTTCCGGACATATATTAATCATATATGGTCATAATCCAACAGCTCCCACTTGGACATGTATGAATAATATAATAACATTGGTAAGCGTCTAGCAACACGCCAATGCTCCCAAAAACATCCGAGTGTGGTTTCACAGGGCATGAACAAATGATTTATGAATTTACAATCCCTTTGTTTCCGATACCGTTGTTAAATTGGATATGGATCAATGTCATTCCATATTTAACGATTCTGTTTCTCATATATGAAGTAATCAAGATTACTGAAAATCAATGAGACATATCTTCAGACATAAGATTTACTAAACCAGTTGAACATGACGCTGATAGCTTTATTCAGCAATATCTGGTGTTTCGACACCTCTTAATATCCCTAAATTTCGGCTAGGTTAACCAGGATATCTAATCCATTAGAATAGGTATCTTAAGGAACATCATTACCAGGTTTATTGTTGGTATAAGTGCTTTATGAAGAAAGCCTCTTAATAGTGAACACATCAAAGGTGAAAGTGTAGTCGCGTGGTTATGTCTATACAAAGTCATAAATGTCTTAAGGCAGAGTCTCGTTTCTACTATCTGTAATGTTCGATTATCCACCTCAACGTGGCTTATGGATGTAAGTACCCAACTTACTTGGCAGTACTTAATTAGTATCATTGACTTAAATTGGTATACTGTTTGTCTGAAATGAGTAATTCCACTGAATACTATATCGACGTATGCTGATCTTGTTTAAGGTGGGTTTCATCACTTAGTTGATAAAGTTTGTACAATCTGGGACCACTCCAGGACCCAACAACAGCAACCATAACGACGATAACTATAACAAACGGTGATGGGATGCAGAGGGTGAGGACCCTCCGAGAAACAATATCCCCAGAATAAAGTTCAATAAATGAGAGGAGCTCGCGAGAGAGCTTATGCGATAATCGGCGGATTATGGTACTCAGTCGTTAGTTCGATGAATCAGCTCCATTAGCTCAAGTGTGTAACACATCTGTTAGTTCCACGAACAGTTCATGATTGCGAGGATTGGCAACGGCAAGAGTAATAACTCAAGAATGAGATAAGGTAGTCCCAAGTGAGGCCTTAAGATTCTGTCGAGTAGCAAGACACGATTGTGTCTCTAGACCCTTTTCAACAGATTCTGGCGATTTTCGAATTTAGGTTCATACTCGTGTCATATCGGATACCATTAAGCCCACTCATTTATAATTCATTATTTGCATAAAGAAGCGTCCTAATTTATGTAAATAATCAATTGATAAACTTATGGTTCGGTGATTTATAATTTATTTATTTAAATGAAGAGCCGTCCTCCAATCCTTTTAATAAACAGGTTTATAAATCATCTTACTTAATAATTCCCTGATGCAATACGCGTACCCACATAACTTTCAAGGTGATGGATGAATGACGAATGCATGTGCCTTATGAGTATGGGGACGAGTGATTTAAAACTGTTCTTTGGAAGTGGGAGTAAAAATGCCAGGCGAGTATCAAATAGAGTTCCCGATAGTTACTGAGTACCTTGGTTAGAGCAAACCAGGGTAAAAGTCTCGAATGAAACAGTCGCATGAGCATTATCATATAAATCTTCCTATTACAAGTCCCGCCTATACAAGACTTGTAACATTTAGATTCATACATAATCCTATGGAGACAGAATTATAACGGCCTTCGTGTAATACGATATTATATAAAGTTATGAAGAAAGATTATGTCATTGAGAGACCTTTGTTTATATTACAATGCCGGGAACGAAATGGAACCATTGTTGCCAAACTCACATTGTCTTAGGAAGTAAAAGTGAGACCATTGTATAGACTCACAAGATGTCTAAGGGCAAATGAGAACATAGTATAACTCACCAATGTCTGACGAGTGAATGGTTACCATCGTGCAGCACACATGTCTTAACAATATTCCGGTATTTATATAATACTTCCTTATATAAATAAGCGTACGATATTGCGCGAAGGTATGCATGCATATATAATATATTATATATAATGTATGCCACGTAAGCACTTAAAGAACACGTAACGTAAGACATAGCAAGTAGGTGTATGCACTGTGAACATGTTTGTTGTGTGACTGCAATGTTTGTGAAATCGACTATAGTCTAGGGTAAAATATGCAAACTAGTTCTCTATGCCAGTGCTCTGATACCAATCTGTAACACCCCTAAAATTCGGAATGCAGCGGAATACAACATGGGGTGCTACTTCCTAATACACGTGTGAAGCGCTAGATACAAAGAGATACGACCTATAATGTGTCGTGTGTAAAACAATCTCGTTGATTTAATCAAAATCTTGATTTAATATACATTTGTCCCCTAATTGCATCTACAATGAAAAGCTTGAACTGTATAGACTCCAATGCACTGTTTCAAGAAATCCCGAGCATATAATTTCCCTGAGGAAAAAATGCTTTAAAAAGAGTCAAACATAAAGTTGGTTGAGTTCATAGGTTTTCTGTAAATACAAACGTTTAGTTCCATTAAATGTGTCTGCCCAATGTAATCATATACAGTGTCATATAAAAAAACGTTTAATGACTACTGTTTCCTACCAGTATCATAATAATAATTGTACGTGACCATTTAAATCCTTAAATGTCATTCCAAAATATATGTATGATTTTTAGAAATCAATTAGCTGTAAAATATGCAAGATCATTTCTATCCCCAAATAGTCCCAAAATGTACGTATCAAAGTTGGATCACAAATATCCAATTTATGTATTGCCACTTTATTCAAGTGTGTTATCTCCTGCCATGCTCGCGCTACAATCCTTTTAAGTTATGAACTGTGACGTAGACTTGTGTATGTATGCCACTTTATTGCAAGGCATTAGTAAGAGTTGTAACCCATCGTAGGGTTTCCCTCCAAGAACACCCGGGCAATAATAAACGAATATGTTCCCCCGTTACCAGTGTCCCCTCCAAGGACACCCGGGCAGTAATAAAAGAATATGTTCCCCTGTTACCGGTGTCCCCTCCAAGGACACCCGGGCAATAATATGTATAAGTGATTGTTGGCCCCCCGCAGGCGCCAATCCAATCGTAATTACGACATGGTATAACCGTTCGTTCCCTGGTGGTGATAGCTAGTCACCGAAAACGGGGCATGGTCAATCCCAAATAGAGTCTATCTTATAACATTCGCGCTCACCCTCAAGTGATTTACAGTTCATGCATCCTAAGCTAATCCATAATCATAAAAGTATAGAATGCGTTTACGTTCAAAAAGTAAACCCAGTATTGTATCTCCTCGCGAGATATATAAATGAGTATGTAAACCAAATAGGTAATCAACCATGTAAATGCGTTTGTAAACATGTATGCAGACGAGTTGAAAATGAGCACGTAACGAGTTTAAATCAAACACGTAATTGAATTTGTAACAAGCATGTTCTCACCCCAAAATATATGTAAAACATGTAAAACGTGGGGCTATGAACTCACCTTGATGTTTGAAGAACGATTGATAGATAGGCATCTAATTGACATTGATGATGAAGAACAATTGACAGTACTACATATTTTTTTATGCTTACATTAATACATACATGTGATGAACAGAAATCACTTGCGCTGTCTTCTAAAACCTTAACCCTTAGTTATTATATGTATGTATATTGTTTTCCCGTCCAATATACTTGTTTCCTCGATATTTACAGAAAGTTACTATTTTTTAGATCTCCGTTTTTGAATTACGTATCAATGGTCTTAAAAAATAATTAATTGAAATAATTATTAACCGACCTTATTTTATCACTCAAAATTGTACTCATAGTATTATTTTTAATTAAAATAATTCGTTGCACTTTTATGTTGACCTTTAAGTTTGACCCGCTATATCTAATTTTAAAATCGACAAGCCATCGCGATAAAGTAAAAAGGCACTTTACGACAACTTTTTGTGTTTCGCCGGAAGGCCGAAACGGACTCGAAAGTGCTCAAATCCTTTAATTAATAAATCTGTCAGATTTAATATATATTAAAAATAACCTATTTTTCTACTAAAGTGTATATTCCGATTTCACCCCTGTTTCTTCGTTATTGGGAGTTAAAAGTCCTGTTTTATATCAAAAACGTCCGTTAAATTATAAATTGTCATATTTTGTAAAACCAAAAAATGACTTTTCAAAATCTTCGAAACCCCGTAATCCCATTTCGTTTTATGGTAAAATGACCCGTTACTAAAACGCGCACATTTTTAAGTCCGTTTTTAGCTCAAAAACTCATCTAATATTGCTTATAGATTAATATAAATCCCGTTTTAATATTTATACATTTTATACTTAGACGCCGCAAGTTTCACTGGATTTCATCACATATGATTAACTCGATAAAATTAAACGAAATAATCGAATTACTTTTGTGGTGCAAAATCAAACGCACCCTTTTCGTGTTGATTATCAAACGCACCCTTGTCTGTTCTATGCTAAACCACAAGCACCCTAATCCGTTTGACCCGAAACCAAACGCACCCCTGGTGCGTTTTCAAGCAACCAAACGCACCCCTATCCGTGTTTCTGCTATACCAAACGCACCCTAACTGGTTTCCTGCTAAGCCAAACACACCTCTTGGGTGTTAACTGCCAATCCAAACACTCCCTAATCTGTTTTCCGCCAAACCAAACACTCCTGTTGGCGCTAACAGCCAAACCAAACACTCCTTGGGTGTAACTCAGCAAACCAAACGCACCCTTGGCTGCGAGACAACACCAAACGCACCCTATTCTCGGTGTTATGAACCAACAAACGACACACCCCTTTTGGGGTTCTACTCAAACCAAACGCACCCTCTGGTGCGGTTTACCACCGGAACAAACACCCCTGTGGGGTTTTTAATAAAAACAAACGCACCCTTTTCGGGTGGTGGTGACTGCCAAACGCACCCTCGTGGTGGTGGCAGCCACCCAAACCCAACCCGAACGCACCCTAGTCGGTGCTAATAACAACCCAAACCGCACCCTACGTGGTGCTGTTAAAGTCCAAAGCACCCTTTGTCGAGTCTTTCTGTTAGACCATAACCAAACCACCCTTATTGTTGCTAAGGCTCAACCGAAAAGCACCCTTTTTGGTTTATACCAACCCGACGCACATTTTTGTGTAGAACTAAACCAACCCACCCTTGGCTATTTTAATACTAACCAAACTCAACCCTTGCGTTTTAAAATCAAAACCAACGCACCTTTTTGGGTGTTTATAACAAACCGAACGCAGCCTAGCTGCTGCCATACATCTCAACGCACCCTTGTGTCATATGAAAACCAAACGGACCCGCTGCGATGCAAACCAAACGCACCCTAGTTGCGGTGAACAATAACCCGACGCACCTTGGTGGTGGTCGGTTCAATCCACCGATCAAAAACACCCACAAAAACACCCCTCGGTGGTTGTTATTTATAACCAAACACAGCCTTGCTGCGGTGCACAGTAAACCGAACGAACCCTGTTGTGTGGCTTGACCACGAAACAAACACTCCTTCCGTCAGTCGGTGATGTGTATGGATGGTGCATGATGATGATGATGGTATGGTTGTGGTGGTGCTCGGTGGCAGTGGGGGTGATGGTGATGATAACGATGGTGGTGGTGGGCTGTCGTGGGACAGCAGCCGAAGAGGAGGGGCGTCGTGGCGACGGTCTGAGGTGGCGGAGATTGTGGTGGCGGCGCTGGTGTCGCGATGTGAGGGTGGGGATCAGTAGTTGCGACAATGAGGTGTAATTTTGATTTCGCCCGGAATGTCCGACGGAAAGTTTTTCCTGGGGCTCGGTAATAGCGTGGTGTGGCAGGATTATGGCGGCGGTGGTCCGGACATGAGGGAGAGAGAAGAGTGTGATATGTGTGTGTGTGTTTAATATATAAGAATGAAATGAAATTTTTTTTATAAAATTTTTATTTATATTAAAACTTTAAAAGTAAATGACAAGTCAAAGATAATTGAGGGTTAATTATATAAATAGTATCACAGGGACCAAAAGTGTAATATTGAGAAACTTTTATAAAATATCGGTTCGGGACTCGTTTGAGCGACTTAACGGATGATTCAAATCTCGAAACTTGCGTCATTGTTTTCCAAATCATTTTTCTGATAAAAAATCGAGTATTTATTTGATAATATTTAGTAAAATTTTTATAACATTTTATACAAAATATTGTTATTTATTGGTTGAACGGTTACGTCTCCGTCCGAAGTAACAAATAGAATAAAATATTTTAAACGTATCATTTGCGTTTATCAACAACGTTTTCGAATAAAATGTAACTAATTTATTAAATATTTTTTTTAATAAAAAGTGTAAATTAAATATAATTAAATTATTTTCTCGTTTCTAAATCTTGCGAGGGCATTTCAGTCACCTTCTGTTCATTTTCGGGTCTCGGGAAAAGCTAAAAAGTTGTCTGGAATGTTCTTTTACATCAAATTGCTTTAGAGTCCAAATAATGAAAACGTGATTTAGTGGTTCGTTTTTGATACGTCTGCTTTAAATATATAATCTTTTTTTCGTTTTGAGCAAATATGTTTAAAAATAACTTCCATTTGAGAAATATAATAATAAATTTGATTTATTATTTGAAATACGTTCCGAAAATTTTACCGGCCACGCGGTAATTGCTTTTATTAGACAAAAAAAGGTCAAAAGTCAAAAAGTCAAGTCAGACTCGAAAAGTCAAAGATTAAAATAGTCCTTTAAAATTTCAAAAATTCCCGGATGTTACAACATCATCTCCACAAGCATCACAACCTTCAAAGACTAAGGACAAAGGCAAAGCAATAATGATTGAGCCTGAAGTACCTTTAAAAAGGAAAGATTAGGTTGCTCTTGATGAAGAAATGGCTAAGATATCTGGAAAGGCTCAGCTGCAAGTGGAAACTTATAGAAGAAGAGAAAGATGGCAGGAATAAAGGAAGAAGAAGCCAAAAATAGCTTTTATTGAATCATGGAAAAAGTAACAGCTATGATGGAAGGCTGAAGAATACTACGCTGAGAGACTCCAAACAATAAGAGGCAAGAGGAGTTGACAGACGAGGAGAAGGCAAAATATTTATGGAATTCATGGAAATGAGGAGAAAACATTTTTGCTTGTATTAAGAGCACAAGAAAAGAGAAATAGACCTCCTACCAAGGCATAAAAGAGAAATCAAATGTTTGTCTATCTTAAGCATATGGGTGGATATAAACAATCCGCTAAAGGCAGAAGCTATGATGTAATCGCTAAAGCAGTTTGACAGCGAGATGAAGTGAGTGATTCTTTTGCGGCTATGAATTCAAAAGCTCAAGAAATCAGTGGAAAGAAGGATAAAAGCAGTTCTAAGAAGACAGAAATTGCACAAGATAGTAGTGCAAAGAGTGCAGGAGATAAACTAGAATTTGATGAGTCTAAGAAGCAAAATACTGATGAGAATTAAGAAGTTGAAGAAGATAATGAAGCTGAGCTGAAAATGCATATGGTGATAGTCAAAGATGATGATATAGCAGTTGATGCTATTCCACTTGCTACCAAACCACTAGTTATTGTTGAATACAAGATTATTAAAGAAGGAATAATAGGACATTATCAGTTGTTTTGCAATTTACTTTTGATTGAAATTAAGCCGAGGTTAAAAAACATTACAAAGCGTATTACAAATATAGAGTTGAACATGATAGAATAAATGAAAAGAGTAAACACCTACTCTCCTAACTGCTGGAAAAGTTGTTGGGACTTAAAGACTTCAAGATGATTCTTAGAGTTACTGCTGCTCAGGTATACATTAGTGTTGTCAAGCATAACTTAGTATTGTTGGTGATACTAATGAAAATTATGCTAAGTAGTTAGTACTGGTAGTATAAAGTTACTACTGCTAGTTACTACTGTTAGTATAAGTTAGTACTGTTAGTATTAAGTTACTGCTGCTTGTTGAAGTTAAGACTGCTTAGAGTTGAAGATTGAAATATATGCTAAGTAGTTAGTGCTGCTAGTGGTAAAGTTAAGACTGCTAGTACACAGTTACTACTGTTAGTATATATTAGTACTGCTAGTACTAATGTTACTACTGCTTATGTTTATCAGTGCTGCTGGTACAAAAAGTTTATGCTGCTGGGTTTATAAATGAATTACAACTTTCTTAAGTGTTTTACAAGTTTTATTTTCAATAATACTTAAAATTTTCGAGTTTTCTTGTAACTGGGCGTTTGACGCCGTCAGAAATATCCTGACCCCATCACAAGTGTCATAGTGACGGCGTCGCGTGTAAATCGTGACGCCATCTCCACACTCTGTGAAAACTCATTTTTCGTTTTTGATGAAAAATTTCCTGCACTCATTCTTATAAGTTATTTTCCTGTACAAAATGCTGCATAACAATCTGAGAAGTAATAATTCAATCATATGACTCGAAACTGGCGCGGATTAATCTAAATAATTTATTTCAAATGTTTGAATTTGGTTCTAAAAATCGGATATTTCCCCTACACTTATTTTGTTGCAAAATACCTTTGATTGCAAATAAGACGAAGTTATAAACAAACAAAGCATGATTACAAATTAATTTAAACATAATAAAACAAACAATAAAGAATTAAAACACAAGACACTCCTAATATACGAGAAAAGTAAATATTGGGTTGCCTCCCAAAAAGCGCTTGTTTTTGTTCGAGTCATGAGCCTGACTCTACCCTTATTTAACAGATAAAGGGGAGGGTTCCCCTACACTTGAGTTCAAGTGCGGGTGATAGTAACGGTACATACCATTATGATAAGAAGGATCCATACGTTGAGAAATTTGTTGTTGAAGAATAGACTCTAAACGGTGTGCTTCTAGAATTCTACCTCTCTCTACTTTATTTGGCCTATCAAATAAACTTAGTTCTTCTCCTAGAGGAGAAACTTCCTTAGATTCTAATCCCTAATCATCATCAAACATCTCCCAATTTGAAATATCAACACCTAGGGATACACTTTTTCCTAATAAACCCGGTTTAAATCCATAATGTCTCTTAGGGTCATCTATACCTGGGTTATAATAACTATACACACCCTTAGGATGGGAATTTGCCACGTGAGGTGAAGGCGGTGTTTGAGTTGTTAAATAATCTACTACCTTCATCCTAGAACTATCCGGACTATGTGGTTTGATGGGTGGTTCGGGGCCTATTACGTCTCCTAGACTTACATCTAAGGATGGACTATTGAGTAAAGGTTGAGGCTCCCGGCCATCAAAACCAGGAACTTCCCTAGAACTAAAAGGAGTGTTGTGATTATAATTCAAGCCTACTTCCTCTAGTTTTGTTTCGTTCAAAGGTTATACCTCTATCGGGGTTCCTAAAGTCTTTTCTACTTCTTTCGGGTAACTCACAGGCGGTGTGTATTCCTCAAATAACGGTAGGGTTTGTGCGGTACTCTCAGGGCTTGCAACTCCTACCTTTTTATCCATCGTACTTAGGATATCTACATGCTCATCATAATCTAACTATGCCATGCACTGATGTGATGTCGTGTAGGGTCAATTATTTGATTATCAAGTTTTAAATTTATATTTAGCCAACAAACCTAAAACAACACTTTAACGAGCAGTGTACCCGGTCAAGATAGAGTTCACGGTAAGTAGGGTGTCGAACACTAAGAGTGGAACATTAATCCTATATTCTATTAGTATTTTAATTAGTCTATTTACTGGTTAAACCTATGATATATATGTTGTCTAATGATATGGGAGTTTTCAGCCTGAGAGACTGGCACAGGTTTGGTGGAAACAAATATCAATTCAATACACAATAAACACAAAAGAAGAAAATTAGAAGATAGAAAAGTGGTACAAGCAAAATGATAGAAAATTGTATTTGCCATATTAAATCTAGCTAAATGTTGGTTTGTTTGTTTTAGTGCAATGTTTTACTTATCTCGAAGTGGCATATCATTCTTAAGACTTAGGCGGGATATCATCATAAGACCTAGACACAATTAATCTTGTCATAATTAACGCATCCGCATACAGCATCCTTTAGTTTAATTATAATCTATCTAAAGGAATTAAAGCATTGGTGATCCTGTTAAAACCCTAGCCCAACGAGAATTTACCCACTTATTGTTTGACGGTGTTTCATATACTGGTAGTCTACTATTCCAATCTTTATCAGTTAATTAAGAGCATGATTACTGAAACATAAACGGGTCACCTACCGGTCCAACTAAGCTCATAATTTAAAGACAAAGACAAAACATTAATTGTGATCCTATTGGTCCAGTAATATTAAACACGATATAGAGAGCTATCCCGGTATCTAGATTACTTGGTCTGTATCACTTGATCCAGTTGAATGATAGGTCGCATATTCAAACACATAAACAAGTATGAGGTGATAAACATAATTAAACCATCAACAATAAATTAAGAAATCGATTTTAAAACAAACCAAACATTGAACTTTCATTAAGATGGCGAGTACCCGAGGGTATTAGCCCACAACCATTATAATTATACAAGCGTAATCAAACAATGAAAATCAAACGATTAAAAGAGTAAAAATTACACGATGTCTTCTATAGATTCGTGATCAATGCTTGACCTTGGTGGCTGATCTTGTCTTCTGAAATTCGTCTTTAATGAGTATGGTATAAAGAATATGATATTGCACACTGAAAACTCATTTTTGAGTCTTCTATTTATAGTGTCTGAAAAAGACTCGATACGCTGTATCTGGCTAGGTTGATACGTGGGCTGGATTCCTTGGAGTGCGCGCTACGTTTATAATCAATCAGTGATATCATTCCCAATTTAATTGATTTACTTTATCTTCGAATAGTTATCTTCATGGATACGCTGTATTGGGAATTGGTCAAATGCGTTTTCTTATGAAGTCTTGGCGCGAATACGCCGTATCTCTTTTGTTGGATACGGCGTATTGGTCAGAAATCGGCGTATTCAGTTTACTGAATACGACGTATTAGGCTATTTGACCATTTTCTTTCCTAGCTATTTTACATACTCCCCTTACATCCTGCTCTTTACATACTTTTACATAATAAGTGGTGATATCGGCTACTTTTTACAAGACTTTACATCGTTGATTTTTGTAACGTATCAATGAATAATCGATCCTTCCAAGTGATTCATTCGGTATAAACTTCTTTTGAACCGACTATTTTTCTTCCTTCTCTTTTTTTTCTTTTTTTTACAATACATAATAAATCTTGGTTTAATTCCACCATCTTCACTATCATTATTTGTCCGGATAATCTTTTCCTTGAAACACTTCTTCTTCGGACGTGATTCATAATCGCAAAAGTAGCGAAACTTACGAGCTACATATTTTCCCATTGCATTATGTAATTTCCCTACCATTACAAAGATAGAAAAATTTCACTTTGACACAGGAAATACAAAACTTTACACGAAAGCAACTAGCAACATTGATTCAAATAGGCTTAATCTACACGGTAGGCTAAGGTGCAAATGTGTAACGAAACATATAATATGGTGTAGAAAAAGAAAGAAATGGCTCAACAGGTTGTTCTAGGGGATTTTACTCCAAAAATGAGAGTAATCGAGGGTTACACGGGATTTAACTAACCAGGGTAGTTAGTTAAATTTATGACATGTAGGTTATTTGGTTTAATCCTAGAAATTTATCAGTTGAACATGTTCCTCCATCTAAATCCATAATACTAATCATTGCGGTCTCGAGTGATATTCCAAGCCAAGTTTTTAAGTCCACTACATCATCGACACACTCATAATTTTGTGGAATTTTTAGAAAACAATTGGAAACGGGCTAGGCTTAATTCTCACAATATGTATCAAGGGTTATAGTGCGCTAGGTAATGTAACTAGTGATTTTTACAAAAGTTATGCTAAAATTTTTTTTAGATTTGACCTATTTTTAAGCTTGTAACATGTTATTTTGTAAAAAAAGACAAGTACGTTCTAATTCTCCATCCCCCCACTTAAATTATACAACGTCCTCGTTGTATAGATAAAATAATTAAATTATAAGGGAAAATAGAATTAGAACGGAAAACTCTCTGATGTTTTGCTCGTGATAATTCTCCAAGATGAGTTCTTGAGCAAGAAGTGTGTTGACTAGGGCTTCAGCATGCCCGGATAAGTTCAACACATGTCCTTTTTAGAATATACCATATCATAGTTTCAGTAAGGTCCTGTATAAAATATTAGAAGACAAGTGCAATTTCTATCTCGCTACAATGGTACAAGGAAACAATTAAATACACGATTGTACAGGGATCAATACGCAGTATCCCAAATCCTAGGATACGCCGTATTATTCCTGTAAAAACAATTAAATACTGAAAATTAAATATTTAGTTTTAAAAACTGATAACGTCCATACACGTCTATACGCCGTATCCAGAAGGGTTCGATACGCCGTATAGAGTGTCTGGGAAGACAGACTCGTGCAACAAACAATTAAAGTGAGGCAAACAATTAAAATGATCGGGTTGTCTCCCGGGAAGCACTTTTGTTTCAGCTGGTCTTTAAGTTCGACCTTTTTCTAATTTAATCACATCCTTATAAAATAATTTAGGGTTGAATGGGATGTCAAATGGCACATACAAATTCTTGATTAGGAAAATGAAGGACATCCCATTGCTAAGATGATTACAAGTCATGATATTACCATTTTGTTTCTTGATAAAAGTTTCAGTTTTGAAAATTTTATTAGATGTATCATGACTTGTTTCTAAAAGCTTATTTAACCCTTGTGTATCAACATTTATTACATTAGGTAAGGGTATGACAGACATATCCCCCGAAGGTTGCTTAATATCGATTTTATCATTATCATTGTCCGTATCCGATTTTAGATCATCGGGATAAATCACGTTAAAAGGAAATAAATCATTAAAGTATAAAACATTTTGTTCTTTTTCATCACATTCGGACAATGATGTTTCATCTTTCAAATTAAATTCATCGATATGTCGAGGACTTATAGTAGGTTCAGTTAAGAGATTTAATTTAGACGTTAGAGCATCATTATAAACAATGGCTAGAAATTCATTCTCAAAATCTTTAAAGAAGTCTAAATCATTAAAATAACTGCCTCAGGCTCGGGTAATGGAAATAAAGGCATATTGACTTTATCATTATCATTTTCGAAATCCGTTTTCAAATTGTTGACAGAAATTATTTTATAAGAAAATGAATTTTTGTCATAAACTACCGTGTAATATTCATCGTCGGATTCGTCAAACGGTATTCTAAGGTCAATTTCATTGTCGTTAAGAGGTCTTACCGTGGGTCCACATGAGATTGATGCATCGGATGTTAATGTATTATCAAGGACTATGGCTGGAAATTTGGTTTCGAAGTTTGTAAAGCAGTCATCCTCATCTTTACAATATTCCATCTTATCGTACGTGGCAGTTTGCCAATTAAACGTCTCACCCTGACTTAGAGCTTTCTCCTCTTAAAGTCTGATGTATTCCTCCATAGTGATATTGGGGTTGTCCATTTTTAACTTGTAATAAAATTTATAGGAAATAAAATGGTCAAATAGCCTAATACGCCGTATTCAGTAAACTGAATACGCCGATTTCTGACCAATACGCCGTATCCAACAAAAGAGACATGGCATATCCGCGCCAAGACTTCATAAGAAAATGCGTTTAACCAATTCCTAATACGGCGTATCCCTTCTGTCTACATACGTCGTATCCATGAAGATAACTATGTGAAGATACAGTAAATCAAGTAAATTGGGAATGATATCACTGACTAATTATAAAAGTAACGCGCACTCCAAGGAATCCAGCCCAATACGTCGTATCAACCTAGCCAGATACGGCGTATCGAGTCTTTTTCAGACACTAAAAATAGTAGACTCAAAAACGAGTTTTTAGTGTGCAATATCATATTCTTTATACCATACTCATTAAAGATGAATTTCAGAAGAGAAGATCAGCCACCAAGGTCAAGCATTGATCACAAATCTATAGAAAACATCGTGTAATTTTTACTCTCTTAATCGTTTGATTTTCATTGTTTGATTAAGCTTGTATAATTACAATGGTTGTGGGCTAATACCCTCGGGTATTAGCCATCTTAATGAAAGTTCAATGTTTGGTTTGTTTTAAAATTGATTTCTTAATTTATCGTTGATTGTTTAATTATGTTTATCACCTCATACTTGTTTATGTGTTTGAATATGCGACCTATCATTCAACTGGATCTAGTGATACGGACCAAGTAATCTAGATACCGGGATAGCTCTCCATATCGTGTTTAATATTACTGGACCAATAGGATCACAAATAACGTTCTGTCTTTGTCTTTAAATTATGAGCTTAGTTGGACCGGTAGGTGACCCGTTTATGTTTCAGCAATCATGCTCTTAATTAACTGATAAAGATTTGAATAGTGGACTACCAGTATATAAAACACCGTCAAACAATAAGTGGGTAAAGTCCCGTTGGGCTAGGGTTTTAACAGGATCACCACTGCTTTGATTCCCTAAGATAGATTATAATTAAACTAAAGGATGCTTTATGCGGATGCGTTAATTGTGACAGGATTAATCGTGTCTAGGTCTTAGGATGATGTCCCGCCTAAGTCTTAAGAATGATATGCCGCTTCGAGATAAGTAAATCATTGCACTAAAACAAACAAACCAACATTGAACTGGATTTAATATGGCTAATACAATTTTCTATCATTTGGCTTGTACCGCTTTTCTATCTTCTAATTTTCTTCTTTTGTATTTATTGTGTATTGAATTGATATTTGTTTCCACAAAACATGTGCCAGTCTCTCAGGCTGAAAACCCCCATATCATTAGACAACATATATAGCATAGGTTTAACCAGTAAATAGACTAATTAAAATACTAATAGAATATAGGATTAATGTTCCACTCTTAGTGTTCGACACCCTACTTACCGTGAACTCCATCTTGACTGGGTACACTGCTCGTTAAAGTGTTGTTTTAGGTTTGTCGACTAAATATATATTTGGCTTGTACCGCTTTTCTATCTTCTAATTTTCTTCTTTTGTGTTTATTATGTATTGAATTGATATTTGTTTCCACCAAACATGTGTCAGTCTCTCAGGCTGAAAACCCCCATATCATTAGACAACGTATATAGCATATGTTTAACCAGTAAACAGACTAATTAAAATACTAATAGAATATAGGATTAATGTTTCACTCTTAGTGTTCGACACCCTACTTACCGCGAACTCCATCTTAACCGGGTACACTGCTCGTTAAAGTGTTGTTTTAGGTTTGTCAGCTAAATATAAATTTAAAACTTGATAATCGGGATGCTTTAATTGTGACATAATTAATTTGTCTAGGTCTTAGGATGATGTAAGCTCTAAGTCTTTTGAAGCGATATACGCCTCGAGAGAAGAAATCATTGCACTTAATAAACAAACCAACTTTCTAATCGGATTAATAATGGTTAATACAGTTTTCTTATATATGGCTCGACCGCTCTTTTATCTTTTGTTAATTTGCTTGCGTGGGTTAAAGTGCCTTGAATTGATTGTAGTCACCAACCAAACCGTGCCAGTCTCTCAGGCTGAAAACCCTCATTTTCCCGTTAGAATTAGGATTAGGACTGACATAGGTTTAGAATAGAATAGAATTAACATAGATTAGATAACAAAGATATTAATTAAATTGATAGATTTAACCTCGCTTCAAGTGTTCGACACCCTACTTACTACAAAACTACTACCAATCGGGTACACTGCCCGTTAAAGTGTTGTTTTTTGTTTAGTCGGCAAAATATAAATTTAAAACTTGAATCATTAAAATATACACCACACAACGACACATCATTTTCCCATTACCAAACATATTTAGCCTCAGTTTGTTTTTCTATTTTTGCCGTCTTTCCATACATCGAAAGATTCATCTGGTAATCTTTATCAGATTCTTCTTTTAAAAAAGTGTCGATCAAAGCACGACTCTCTTGTGGAATATCCTTGCATTTCTCGTATGCTTTTCTCGTATCGTCTTTACCTGTGCATGCATTGTCAAATTGCACGGCTAACTCCAGATGTGTTTTCTAACGAGCTTTAGCTTCGTTCAATTAGTTTGTAAATCAAAGTTTGAATTTCATCGACCGAACAAGCCATTTTAAAAAGTTGATGAAAATATATATAAAAATTGTGTATAAAATGATGTAATAAGTTGAGTATTTATAGTGTTAAAGTGTTTAAATTCTAAAGTTAAAAAAAAATTATATTAATGAAAATAACCCGTTTGAATTGCTCGACTAACAGTCGCAGAAACGACCCACAAGGACCAAGATGTATACTCGACCGACTGGTCTGCTATGGCGCCGACCGACAAGGACCTCAGTCGACCGAGTCGGTCGACCCAACCATAGCGCCCAGCCTAATAAATATGATATGACAAATGTTTAGTGAAAGTACTTCAAAGATTCTAAATAGATACGAATCGAATGAGCTAACATCTCTACTGTAATGATTTAAGATTGTCTTAAGTTATACATTGATATAAAGTAAAACAATATCTTCTTTTTAGGTGTGCACCTCCATCGACAAAAAGTAGGAAGGAAATAATCTATCGCCTTGACATGATGTACAACGACGTAACAAAAAAATAACACTTTTAGACTATTTGCAAATTTTGCATTATTTGATCGTTACAACAACCACTGTTCGTTTGAATTCATATAATCTTTTTCGTCTTACTCATGTATGATGTATCCGTAGTTGATAACGTAACCAGTTCTTACTTCTCAGATGAAAATGATACATTTACGATGTTCCTCAAGTATGGAATATATTAAAGTTTCGAGTTTTACACAAATAAAGTAAAGCAAGCACTTTAGATACATTCAATATACAAAAGCACCAAGACTAACAGTAGGGTGCTTGTAAACGCGTTATCAGTGTAACGTACTACGTAATTAACATTTCACACGAAAAGAGCCAGAAATTTAAGTGAATTATTGTTAACGTGACCACTGATTGATATATAATTTTTTTTTTGTTTCTTTTCCGTGAGTGTGTTTTAGGGTAAGAAATGTTGCGACTGTTACAAGGCTAAAAGAGATTATAAGTAGGGATGATAACGGGCGAGAAAAAACCTATAATCCATGGGTACCCGCTCGTAAATGGGTTGTGCGTGAAAATTGTTATTTTTCACCCGCGGGCAGGTTGTGGGTGAAAATTTATACCCATCGGTAGGTGGCGGGTGGGGGACGGGTAATGCATACCCATTATGGGTATACTCGTTTAAGAAACCCACGAGTGTACCTGTCTAAATACCCACGGGTGTACCCCTAAACCCATTTGTGTTAAAATAAAATTTATTATACTACTTAAATATTTGTGAGGTTGTTGGTATATATTTAATACTCGAGTTAAGAAAACATAGACCTATTAGTTCGTTCTTTATCCAATGAGCCAATCTTAGTCATCATTTTTCATCAAAAATAAAAAAAACTCACTTTTCCACCTTTTTTAAAAAAATAAAAAATATTGATCTTACAAACGGTAAATCGTCACACGA
This sequence comes from Tanacetum coccineum, assembly GCA_026074375.1. Classification (NCBI taxonomy): domain Eukaryota; kingdom Viridiplantae; phylum Streptophyta; class Magnoliopsida; order Asterales; family Asteraceae; genus Tanacetum; species Tanacetum coccineum. The sequence goes on along the minus strand of BQNB010016728.1, from coordinate 48,364 downwards.
CAAAAAATACACCATCGCGACGAGTATTTTTTTATCTTTCAGTAGACGGGTGACACGATATACTTTCGAGGAATTTTTTTTCGATTTTTTTTTCAGTCCGAATTGCGAAAATCATATATGATTCGTATAACGAAATATAACGAATCCTATTGATTCACATACGGATATATATGATTTATAAAAATCATATATGATTGCATAAAATATATTTTTGATTTTGATTCGACGAACTTTTTTCAATTTTGTTTCAGTCACGGATTGCGAAAATCATATATGATTCGTATACGAACAATAGGATTCATATAACGAATCATATCTGGATTATTCATACAATATATATGTATTCTAAATTCGTTATGTCTTCATAAAATCATTGTGCGTGAAAATTGTTATTTTTCACCCGCGGGCAGGTTGTGGGTGAAAATTTATACCCATCGGTAGGTGGCGGGTGGGGGACGGGTAATGCATACCCATTATGGGTGTACTCGTTTAAGAAACCCACGAGTGTACCTGTCTAAATACCCACGGGTGTACCCCTAAACCCATTTGTGTTAAAATAAAATTTATTATACTACTTAAATATTTGTGAGGTTGTTGGTATATATTTAATACTCCCTCTGTCCCTAAATAAGTGTCCACTGTTGACTTTCGAAGTCATTATTCTTCAACTTTGACCTTAAATTATTTTGTTTGTGTTATATAATACTTTGATGTAAATCATACAAATGAAAATAGATATAAAACTCAATCTATTCATATATTTTGCATCAAGTATTATATAACACAATCAAAATAATTTGATGTCAAAGTTGAAGAATAATGACTTCGAAAGTCAATAGTGGACACTTATTTAGGGACAGATGGAGTAACTATCAAAGTCTCTAGACTACAGAGTAAACTAATAATTTCTTTGAGTTACAAGACTAAAAGGTGAATATGAAATATCAAACTTTCAAAGATATATACATGATATATCTCAGTACATGTATATGATTTGGTGTAATGATGTGAACTTGGTATTTAGAAGATTGATACAATGTCTTATCACCTAGTTTCATAGTTCGTTTACATATCATGGTTTTATGATTTTGTTCCATTTCACAAACCCACGAGTTTACCCACGGGCGATGGGTACCCACGGGCATTGGTATGGGTAAAAAGTTATACCCCTTAGTGGGTGACGGGTGGGTGGCGGGTGAGAAAAAAATCACGGGTTCGGGTGATGGGTTTGATAAACCCATACCCATTACCCACGGGTGTCATCCCTAATTACAAGGCTAAAAGAGATTACGAGAATGAGACATGATGTAATGTAGCGCTTACGTGAAGGTGATAGTAACCGGCCACCACCACTGGTATACGTATTTGATAGCTAGATCTGAATATCTTATATGCCTGAAAATTTTAGATTACATAACTTACTGGTAAGATGTGGTTATAAAGTCTGAATCTGAATGAAATAATGTTGTTTGTCTTTCTATAATTGTCTGAATGGTTTTAATTTTTATTTTTTAAAGTTCGTTTAGATTGATACATTGGATTTAAATAAAAAGACATATTACAAAAGACTTATAGCTTTTACTTGTAACTTTGATTCATATAAAAAAGACAATCATAGATTTCCCAAAACATGATACACATAAGTCTTTAACAGTACAATCCAAAACATAATCCAATGCATCCTTGCACCTCGGGGTAGCCTATTTACCCCCGTGAAACATTGCTAAAACGTCAACTAAAATTTGTGAATTCATAGGTTTATGTAATTAAAATTATTCAAGAGACCGCAAGTTTTCCCGGTGATGCACAACATATGCAACAATCACAAAACCAGATAATGTTGCACTAAGCCTGACACCGAAGCTCAACCTATATTTGCTATTTAGCATTTATTTGCCCGTATAGATTTTTTAACCCGCAACATCCAAAGTCCTGACATTGTTAACGTTCCGTTCCCAGTGATAGCCTAATCACCAACTGGAGGTTAATCCCAATCAGATCTATTTAAATATTCGCGCTCACATAATGCAATTATCAACTCATCTATGCATGATGTACAGTTCCATGATAATGGCTCATGAGGGTATTGTCTACTTAGGCAACACATAATCAATATACTTCAAACACTTGCGTCCAATTTATAAAACAAAGCATGTTCTCACCCCGAATAATAATAAATCAGTAAAAACTATAAAAGTGGGGCTATGACCACCTGAGTCAACAAATAGTCCAAATAAACCACAAAAAAACGTCACGCAAGACGATAAATGCAACCTAGTTTAAATTAAGGCAGTAATAAGTACAGAGTACTTTCAATTATAACATTCAATATAAACTTATAGTAGTTACGTCGAGCATCTGTTCGAAATGGCTATCATAATTAAAAGGTCATGACAGACGTACGAGGAGTTTAGGACACTTTAAATCGTAAATCCAACAACTCATTCGATACGCCATCCGAAGAGGCCTCATTATGAAACTCCCTAGTAATATAGCACTTTGATAACCACACAATAATTGTCTATATAGCAATAATCACCGAACTAATCGTTTTAAGTAAAATAGTAAGTTATAAAGTAACGAAAACGTTTATAAAAAAACTTTTCCACAAAATGACCTACTTTGGTCGTATTTAAGCCCGTTCTCGCGTTCTTAAGTTCCACGTCTTCGTAGTAAGATGAGTGATCAAAATATTACATTTTCAAGTTTTTAAGACTTCTGCATGAATAGTAAAATTACAGTTCATGACAGTTAATATAACCCTTTTACGTCTTAATAGCGTAAACTCATAAACGCGTAGAAACTTATTCGTTTTCTAACTCCGATTTAGGGATTCCATCGAGATACGTTCTCGGTATTAAAAGATTTATAATAATTTACAAAGTTGTCCCACTGATGAATTAGTGATTTTTACTGTTCATAAGTTATAAAAGTTTCTTTTAATAAACTTAATTATCGAAAAATGTCGTAGTTTATTCGTTATATGTTCCGTACAAAACGATTCCCCCCACCCTTGCGTGTACATCTCGTAATTAAAAGTTATACATATTTAGATGTTTATAAAATGAAAGATGACTGTAATGAATAGTAAACTGTTTATAAAAAGTATTATTTATATAAGTATTTAAGTCGTAAACTCGTTTTTAACGTATCTTTTTCGTTATAGATCGGTTTTCGAGTTCTTATGCATTATGAGAATCGTCATGAGGCGTATTATTTAATAATTATCCATTACCTACTATCTAAGTTCGAATTTTAAACAGCCCATATGTATTTAAGTGTATAACTTTATAAAAACTTGTTTTATGTATTAATTAAGTTAGTAGTTTACTATAAAAACTCTTAAAAACTCATTTGACACTTGTGGTACTTATAATATAGTCAATATCCATCCTAGTCCTTATAATTTACATTGTAACAAGTTTCAACCCTTGTTTACTTTCATTATTTCCATGTGAAGATTAAGAAACCTTATAAAACCCTAATTTACCTAAACATGTTTATACTTAATCCATAGGTTAACATACTTTTACTTTCACTTTTCCATGATATATATGACCATATGACATAAGAATAAGTGCATAAAATCATAAACATAAATAATAACTCATTTTACATATTAAAAAGTTCTTAGTGGTGATTATAGCCATAATTAACATATAACACATAAAATCATAAGAAATAAAAGTATAAAGGAATTAAGAAGACCTTAGTGATAATGTATGAGATGAGAAATAAGTTCTAAACCCGTGTTTAGATTCAAAAACAAACAAATTCTTTTCTAAACTATTCTCACGTTGTTACAGTTACAATGAATGTTTCATGGTTTTTTGAAAAATATAGCTCAATATTTATTTCAACGATCCCAAAATTCCGCCAATTGAAATCAACAAATTTTGTTTGAGACAATGCATTACTCCAGCACAATTAACTTGGAATGTGGCCAAATTATAATCTCACTCAGCCCAAGAACATGAATAGGTTTGAAACCCTAATCTTCCCTTTTCTTCTTAAATCCTTGCAAATGAAGAACCAATGCTTGTAAACACCTTAGTGTGTCTTAGGATTGATGTGTATAGGCTTGTATGGATTGTAGAAAAAATTTGTATGATTTGTTTAGGTGGCTTAATTGAGTCGTGGCATGTATAGAGAGAAATGGGAAAGATTTTTGTGTTTTACACCTTAGGAATGTGTTTTGTATGTTTTTCTTACTAGTTAAGCCTTTATATAGGGCTTAACTAAGGTTAAGAAACTCTAGTTAAGTTAACTAGGGTTAAGTTAAAGAAAAATATCTAAAAGATATTTTAGATAAATATCTAAAGAAATATCTAGAAAAATATCTAATAAAATATCTAGAAAAATATCTTAAAAAAATACGAAAAGTTATAAATTATCTTCGTAATATTTATTTAACACTTGTTTGACGTAAACTATTGTTTGGTGCCCGTTTACGTTAACTGATCATTTTTTTTTGCTTGCGCGATTTAACGTAACTATTTCCATTAAAAACAAACGTGTACAATACTAAAAATAAATGGTGACTTTATTAACGTCGTACATTGTTCTAAAATACGGGGTGTTATAGTCTCCCTCGGTTAGCTGAGCCTTGTCCTCAAGGCTTTAAGACGCAGCACTTGACGACGGCCCGGTCTTTAAGAACAGATGTGGGTATTTCTTCCGGAATTGATCTTCGCGTTCCCATGTAAACTCTGGACCTCTCTTGGAGTTCCATCGAACCTTGACTAATGGGATACGGCTTCGCTTCAACCGTTTAACTTCACGATCTGTGATCTCTATAGGTTCCTCGACAAACTGAAGCTTGTCATCAAAATGAAGTCCATCCAACGGAACGGCTAAGGGTTCGTCGGCATGACACTTCTTTAAGTTGGATACGTGAAATGTATTATGAACTCTGCTCAGCTCCTCAGGAAGCTCGAGCTTGTATGCAACATCTCCAACCCTTTTTATTACCTTGAAGGGTCCAACAAACCTGGGATTTAATTTCCCTCGTTTGCCAAAACGTACAACCCCTTTCCAAGGCGAAACCTTGAGCATCACTTTATCTCCAACCTCAAACTCCATCGGCTTACGCTTCAAATCAGCGTAGCTCTTTTGCCTATCACGAGCGGCTTGCATCCTTTGCTTAACTTGAATGATTTTCTCAGTCGTCTCTTGTACTATCTCTGGACCGGTGAGTTGAACTTCTCCAACCTCAGCCCAACAAACAGGCGAACGACATTTTCTACCGTAAAGTGCCTCAAAGGGTGCAGCCTTAATGCTAGCATGATAACTGTTATTGTATGAAAACTCGACCAATGGCAAATGTTTAACCCAACCATTTCCAAAGTCGATCACACAAGCTCTAAGCATATCTTCGAGAGTTTGAATGGTTCTCTCGCTTTGTCCGTCAGTTTGCGGATGATATGCCGTACTCATATCTAAACTTGTACCCAAAGCTTTCTGAAGTGACCTCCAGAAATTTGATGCGAACCTAGGGTCACGATCACAAATAATCGAGACCGGTATTCCATGCCTTGTTACTACTTCCTTTAGGTACATTCTCGCTAGTTTCTCCAGAGGGTCAGTTTCTTTCATGGGTATAAAGATTGCGGACTTTGTAAGACGGTCAACGATTACCCAAATGGTGTCATACCCTTGTGATGACTTAGGAAGCTTTGTGACAAAATCCATCGTGATATTGTCCCACTTCCATTGAGGTATCTCGGGTTGTACCAACAAACCCGATTGTCTCTGATGTTCGGCCTTGACCTTAGCACAGGTCAAGCACTTGCTAACATAGGTGGCGATATCAGCTTTCATATTGGGCCACCAATATAGCTTCTTTACGTCTTGATACATTTTCTCGGAACCTGGATGGATAGAATACTTCGATTTGTGGGACTCGTGCATGATCACAGTCCGCAAATCGTGATTTGTGGGACTCGTGACTATGTTCACTGTCCACCAATTCCGCCATAACAAAGGAGTAACCATCTCCTGCCATTCGGCCCTTAGGGTTCCATCAGTACGAGGTTCCATCTTTCCGTTCTATTGTCCTCTGGATATTTAGCATTTTTCAATCAGCATACCTCCATACATCCTCATTCTTGATGTTCTTGGGTTCCGTTGTTTGCTTCAGTCTGAGCATTCCAGATTTGCTTAGGAAGATCCAAGTAATTGTCTATGACTCTAAAAGCTCGAACTCTTAACGGGGGTTCCCGTTCTTTCTGCTCAAAGCATCAGCAAGGACAGTTTGCCTTCCCTGGGTGATAACGAAGTATCGCAAATCTAATTCACTAAGCATACTCTAACCATCGGCGTTTTTTGTTGTCTATGTTCAAATTCCTTCTGATTAGGATAACGCTGTAGACTCTTTTTGATGATCATGTGAACACCGTTACACTTGGTACCATACAGATAGTGCCTCTAAATCTTCAGAGCGAACAACACTATCTCCACGTTCCAGATATGAGTAGTATAGTTCGTCTCTGGATCTTTATCTGGCGTGATGCAATAGAAATAACCTTTTCCCTTTGCAATCAACACAGCGCCCAAACCCTTAATCGTTAGATCGCAGTCATCCTGGATAAAATCTTCACTTCCTTCGGGTAAAGCCAGAATCGGTGCACTACACAACTTCTGCTTCAATAACTGGAACGCTGCTTCTTGTTTGTCACCCCACTCAAACTTGACCTTCTTTTGAGTGAGCTTGGTCATTGGTTTGGCGATCTTTGAAAACCCTTCAATGAATCCGATAATACCCAGCAAGACCTAAAACTCCGTTTGGTGTCTTAGAGTATGTGCCCAATCCTTAACGGATTCGATCTTGGCTGGATTCCACATGCAATGCCCCCTTTCATTTCATCAATTACCCCCGTCGACCCCCCGAGCGGAACCTGCCCCCCCCCATCACACCTTCGGGCCAACCTAAAATTCACATTTGGAAAATTTTGCATACAACTCCTCTTTCTTCAATAACTCCAATATTATATTCAGATGCTCTTCGTGCTATTGCTTGTTCTTGGAATAGATTAAACTATCGTCAATAAAACCAAATAAGCGAATTTGTCCAGATAAGGTTTGCACACTCGTTTCATGAGGTCATTAAACAGCAGGTTGCGTTGGTCTAAACCAAAGCATAACTTGGAATTTTATAATGTCCATATCGAGTTCTGAAGGCAGTCTTCGAGATGTCTTCGTCTCTGAACCCTCTTTGGATACCTGCCACGTAGGTTCGCTCTTGTGTAGATCACTCGAATCCTAGAAAGTTGGTCAAATAAGTTAATCAATTCCTTGGTAGCGGATAACGGTTCATCATCGTTTAGTTTGTTTAGTTCCGATAATCTTATGCACTTCGTTAACGATTCGTCTTTCTTCTTGACGAATAGAACTGGAGCCTCCCCATGGGGAAAAATAGGGTTTATAAAGCTTTTGTCGGAAAAGCTCTGTAGTTGATCCGCCAATTCTTTCATTTCTGATGGGGCCAATGATAAGGCTGTCCCGTGCTATAGGTGCCAGCAACAGGTACAGATCGATGCGAAATTCCACTTGTTGGTAGGTGGGAAGACCCTGGCGAAGCCTCGGAAAACTTCGGGAAAATTTTTGATGATCGGTACATCTTGCTCAGTTGCTTCTTTCTTCGATTTGTCTCCAGTCTCCTTGATGGTAATAATATGCCAAAATAGACGTGAATCCTTGTAGCAGATATTCTGGGCCTTGGTGCACGAGTTGATGTTTAATCGAGTCCCGCATTTATTTCACTTCCTCTCCATGAAAATTAAGATTTTCGCTCCCAAAAGGAACTTGAACGATCTTTCCTAGCACAGTCAAATAATGGCCTAGGTATTTCGTTATTTTTTTTTATTGCAATTTTTTTTTTTCATTTTCTTTTTCTCCTTTCCAACCCGAGTCCATGCCAATCTATGATGTAATCAAGTACCCATTTCTACAGGCAAATAGGTCCGACGTGAAATGGATGGTTGTCAGAAAAATTTTACACGTTGCAACCAGTTAATACCGTATTGCAACCACCAAATTATTTACCATAACGTGTTTACTCTATGAGGTCGGGAGACGTTATAACCATGATCTAAATGTCTAGTGGGGTTATATTAATCGTGGCACTAAATGAGTAGACATAAAACTTGTATCCGCCACAGTATAAACACTAGGGAAAGCACAACGGTTATTTAGGAGAAACGTACCCGTCACAACATTGTTGTCTGGGTTTTGCCCTGCAACTCCCACTGCATAAGCCCTGGCTACACCGTTACCATTTCCCTGATTCTTGTTCTTCCACTGGGGGCAGTCCTTCTTGAAGTGGCCTGGAGCCCCACACTCAAAGCAAATGATGGCATTGGTATTTGCCCCTTGGGCTCTCGGGTTGTTGTTGTTGCGGTTGTTGTTGTTATTGTTGTTGCGGTTGTTGTTGTTATTGTTATTGCGGTTGTTGTTATTTGCAGTTGCAGGCCGGCTCCTACAGTCCTTGGCCAGGTGGCCAAGCTTCTTGCAGTTAGTGCATGTAGGTATACAAGGACCGTAATGGTTGAAGTTACACTTGGGACATCGAGGTTTAGTCCCTTCATACGGTTTCTTGTCACCGTTCCCGGCAGCATAAGCCCTGCCTGTGTTCTGCCTTTTGTTTGGTTGTTGGTTTTGGTTATTTCGAGGAGTGTCTTCAAACTTTCTCTTGTTTTCTGTCTGTCTCTCAGCAATAGTGTTAATTCTCCTATCCATCAATTCAGTCGCCATCTCAATAGCCTCCTGCATGGTCTTCGGCTTCGATGCCACAACACTTGAGTAAATCAGGTCGGGCATCCCACCGACATACCTTTCAATTTTGTCAGTCTCTTCAGGGAACATCCTGTCACTTAGCAATGCCAGTTCCTGGAAACGTTGGTTGTAGGCTACCACATCGGTGCCTTTTACTTTTAGGTTCCACAATTCTGCCTCAATCTTCTTGATTTCATTCCTTGGACAATATTTAGTTGTCATCTTCTTCTTCAAGTCAGTCCACGTCATTGCATACGCAACATTATGGGTCACTGTCCTAGCATGTGAGTTCCACCATGTTAGAGCAGTTCCCATAAGAGTACAAGTGGCAAACTTCACTTGATTCTCCACGGTGCAGTTACTTATGCGAAACACGGTTTCCATCCTCTCAAACCATTGGGTCAAGTCGACCACTCCTTCTGTACCCCTGAAGAATAAGGGTTGACATTTCATGAAGTCTTGATAGGTGCACTCCCGCACTCCTGAACATGCGCGTTATTCTTTCAACACGGTTCCCAGGTTATGGCTACATCCGCCATTTCGGGTGTTTAGCACGTGCTGCCAAGTCTACAGCAGTGACACCCTCGCGCGTTCTTGTTCTTAATGTTTGGGCACTGGTGACGAAGTTGTGGTAGTTAGGGTCTGTGACGGGGGGGGAGTTTGTACTGGGTTTAACCTCGTGGGCTTCCTCTTGGTGATTTTTCTTTTAAATCACAAGATAACATAATACCCGTTAGATTCATAAAATTTAATCATAAACCAGATTGTATTACATAATAAATAACGAGATCTACAACACTGGTGAAAAGACACAACGCTATTGAAATTAACCAATTCGACATTTATTCACAATAAATTCGAATTTGATATAAAACATAATCCATCCTTTCCAATTTATAATTTGGAAATATCATGATAGTTTAAATACAAAACGACCAAACACATAGGTTACATGTCAAATAACCAAAGCCATACTAGAGAGATATATACTCCGTAATAATTAGTGGCTGTACAAAGTAGGCCGATACATGAACAAAAAGATCTAAACAGAGTAGCTAGACAAAACAAAAGATCTATACAGTCTGCTAGCTGGGAATAACCCATAATACTTAACAAACTGTACAGTAGCTACAGTCATAACCCAGTCTAAGAACTGCTACTGGCCTCCTCTGGTAGCTCTGGCTCTGCAGGATCCTTAGCAGGTCTGCTGTCTCTGAAGCTTCGATCATCTGAGTCTTGAGGCTCTTTCACTATTTTAGTTGTCTCCACTTAACTGTTCTGTCTCCGATAGTCTGCTTTCAGCAGATCTAAAATCACCGACTGTCTCCTACGGTCTGCTGCCTGCAACTCAGTGATCTCGGACTGCTGAGCCATGACCGTAGTCCAAAGTGATATGCCCTCAGAATGTACCTGATCGCAAGAATCATCCGACCCGTGCCAAGTGGACGAGATAATTGGCCTCCTCATCCCATCAGAAGGGCAGTGCGTCAATGGAATGGCCTATCCCTGTACAACATGTTGATCGGGCTATAAGTAGAGTTCGGTCATTATCGTGCATCATCTTGCTGAGATATATGTTCTCATCTACTCTGGTCATACAGTAGTACTAATCAGTAAGACTCTTCTGATTGGACCCCTCTAGGGTGGTCGATGCAATTCCTGGGATGGCTCTTCAAGTGTCATCCCATGTATCGTAATACCTTAGCCTAACTCTTTAGACGATCTGCGCAACGTCCTGGATCGGCCATCTAACATATCAGCAAATCCACAAAGGTCTACCTCTGCTGTGGTAGGTCCAAACCTGCTAGCACATCAGTGCCGAACTCTCCCCCGTCCTCGTATGGGACCAGGAGTAGTAGACGCGGCCTCTTTACGAAGCGGTAAACAAATATCACGGCATCTTAGTCTCAATGAAAGGAGAGGTAGTGCATCTCTTCTGTCTAATCCGAGCGTCGGGATCCGAGTCCTCAACTATGTAGGGCCATTGGGCCGGTGTGATGGTTTAGGTAATGGCGAAAGAGGGTATCTAAGGATAAGTGGTGATGAGTATGGAGGAGAGGTGATGGTGGTGAGGTAGGTTAAGGCTTAACAGTCTCTCAGCAACTTCCTGGAGTATGGCAACGGTGCTGGTGCCTGGGGTCGGTTAATGGAATCCTAGCCGTGACGCGATAAGCCAAGGTTGGGGTTCTCGTCAGCTGAATAAGCAACGCTACAGGGGTCGCAGGAGCTAAGTGCTCCTCCTCTGCATCATCATCATCATCAGATGACTCCTCATCATCCCTGTCTCCTCTGTCAGCAGGATAGTCGGCTGGATCCTCCTCAGGATCCTCCTCATCATCCTCCTCTGGGTCCTCCTCAGGGTCGGACTCCGGTATATACCCTGGTGACTGATGAGTAGGTGAGTCAGCAGCAGGCATTGGCTGCTCCTTGCATGGAAATCCCTCATCGTCCCATGGTAAGAACTCGAGTAAATCAGGCTCCGGAACAAATGGTATGTAAATAGGTGAAGGTGGTGCCTGCTCTGGCTCCTCAGGGCCAGGCACGTAATCCGGAGATGGTGGATCCTGAAAAATAGGTCCCTCGACTCCTGGTGATCCTACGTCAGATAGGTCCTCATATGGGCTGGATAACTCAGTATACGTAACTGTAGACACTTCCGAATCCGACATGCTCGAAACTGAAAAATCAAAAGTGACTTATATAAGTATATTAATATAAGACTATTATCCTTATATACGTAATATATTATAAACACGTATATCAATTTGTATGCATGATATAGCCTAACCGACTAATGCAACAATTTGTATATGAATACCCCGTAAAAACCCTTTTGTATGTATGCAATGTTTGAAAATGGTTATAGTCCAGCAAAAACATTTTGACCTGGTTCTCTATAACCTTGGCTCTTGATACCAATCTGTAACACCCCCAAAATGGGTCGCAGCGGAATAAGGATCCGGGGCGTGTTACTTCAAGATCAACAGCACAAGATATATATAAGAACGACACAAAAGTCGTTTAGATTGATACATTAATGTTAAATAAAGACATATTATAAAAGCTATAGCTTTACTTGTTTCTTTTGTTTAGATTCTTACAAAAGATGACATAGATTTCCCAAAACATCGATTGCACATATATCTTTACAGTTGCCAATCCAAACATAATAATCCAATGCATTCCTGGCACCCTCGTGCCTATTGATCCACTCCTGAATTCATTGCTGAAAACGTCCATAAAATTGTTGGTGATTTCATAAGGTTTATCGTATTCCTATATTATGCTGGACCGCATGACTTTCCCGTTGATGTATTACAACATATGCCAACAATCACAAAACCGATTACTGTTGCACTAAGCTCATGACTCGAAGCTCAAACCAATATTTCTATTTTAGCAGTTATTTTGCCCGTACAGATGTTGTACCCGCAACATCAAGATTCGAACTGGTCAACGTTCGTCCCGGTTGTAGCTATAACCCAAACAGGGCGGTTAATCCCAATAGATCTATTTATAATCATTCGCGTTCTCAATAATGCAATTATCACTACATCTATGCAATTGAAAGGTTCATGATAATGGGCTCAAGAAGGGTTATCGCTACTAGGCTAAACACATAATCCAATATACTTTAAACACCTTGCGTCCCATTTATAAAACAATAACATGTTTCCACCCCAAATAATAGTTAAATTAGTTAAACTATAAAGTTGGGCTTATGAAAACATACCTTGAGTACAGATAGCCAAATAATCACAGATAATGCGTTCACGCAAGAGATAGATGCAGACCTATTTATATTAACGGTCGTATAAGTTACCTGAGTACTTTAATTTAATAACCTTGATATTATTTATAGTTGTTACATTGTACTACTCGTTTCGGGCTAATCATAATTAAGAGGTCTTGACATGACGTACGAGGAGTTAGGACACTTTTCAATCGTTAATCCTACAACCGTCGATACGCCATCCGAAGGAGGCCTCATTATGAAACTCTCCTAGTATTCATAGCACTTTGATAATCCACTCAATATTCTATATAGCATAATCACCGACTAATCGTTTTAGTAAAATAATATTTATAAAGTGAAAACGTTTATAAATATACTTTTCGTAAAAATGACCTAATTTGGTCGTTTTAAGCCCGTTGCTCGCGTTTCTTACGTCCACGTCTTCGTAGTAAGACGAGTGATCAAAATATTACATTTTCAAGTTTTTGATATTCTGCGATGAATAGTGATTTTACTGTTCACGACAGCTAGTTTAGTCGTTTTTAGTTTTAATTAGCGTAAACTTGTAATCGTAATAACTTATTCGTTTTAATCCCGATTTTAGTGATTCCTTCGAGTACGTCTTTGTTATTAAAAGAGGTATTATATTTTATAAAGTTGGGTCCGACTGTATTGAATAGTTACTTTTACTGTTCGTAGTTTATAAAATTCTCTTTTATAAACTTTAATTATCGTAAACTTCGTAGTTTATTCGTTATAGTTCCGTTTTTAGCGATTCTTTCGAGTACGATCTCGTAATTAAAAGTTATATCATATATTAGATGTTTTAAAAATGAAAGTTGCTGTAATGAATAGTAACTTTTATAAAAATAGTTTTATAAAAGTATTTATAGTCGTAAACTCGTAATTAACGTATCTTTTTCGTTATAAATCGGTTTTTCGAGTTTCTTATCATTTTGGAATCGTCACGAGACACGTATTTAGTATTATATTATATCAACCTCTGATGTAAGAATTCGGATTTTAAACAGGTCCCTAAAGTTATTCATATGTATATCTTAATAAAAACCTGTTTATATGTATTATTTGATGTAGTAGTTTATTAAAAACCCTAATACACTGTAGTAAAATATGTGATTACTTTATAGTAATGTCCAAGTTCATCCATAGTCCTTATAAATTCATTGTACAAGTTTCGAATTATTTACTTTCCATTTTTTTACATGTGAAGATAAGAAACTTATAAAACCCTAATTTAACCAAACATGGTTTTATACTTAAACCATATGTTAACATACTTTTATATTCACTTTTCCATGGATAGTATATAACCATTTAGACATAAGAATAAGTGCCATAAAATCATAAACATAAGTAATAAACTTCAATTGACATATTAAAAAGTCCTCCTTAGTGTTGATTATAGCCATATTGACATTTATAACACATAAAATCATAAGAAATAAAAGTATGAAGGAATTAGGAAGACCTTAGTGATAATGTATGAGATGAGAAATAAGTGCTAAACCCGTGTTTAGACTCAAAACCAAAGCTTACAAGCTTATAAACCCTAGATTAGGTTTGAAACCCTAATCTTCCCTTTTCTTCCTTAAACCTTGCAAATGATGAACCAATGCTTGAAAACACTTTAGTATGCCTTAGGATTGATGTGTAAAGGGTTGTATGGATTGTATAAAAATTTTGTATGATTTGTGTAGATGGCTTATTTGAGCCGTGAGCTATAAGAGAGACAAAGAAAGAATTTTGGTGATTTTTGTTAAGTGTCTAGGAAAGGAAGAGTGCATGCATGCTATATATAGTCAAAATATCTAACTAACCTAACCATGGTTACTTTCTAACCCTTGCACAAGGTTAAATTGCCAAGTGGTTCATGGTGTAAGAGATGGTTCCCTATGATCTTTATAATATCTAGATTTTTAGCAAGTTGATAAGTCTTGGTCATAACTTGAAAATTTCGGCATATATACATATATGTGATGTTATTTTGATTATTTTGGGTATTGGGTATAATCGTGGGTATTCGTTTAAGCGTAGTTAGGTTTTGGTGCTTCCGGGAATGCCGAAACGCGTTTTATCGCGAAACGTAAGCATTTTACGTAGCCAATAAAAATAAGATGAACAAAGTCAAAACATTTTCCTTATATATATATAACACTTGCTTGTGTAATACATTTAATCGTTTTATTTGGCTGTTTACATTGAATGATCATTTTAGTATACGCGATTTACTTAACGATTACGGTTTTAAGAATAAACGCGTGTAGAACCCTAAAAATAAATTGTGAAATTACATAATGTCATACAATTGACCTAAAAACTCGAGGTGTTATAGTAATGCCTTTGCTAAATTTAACCGACTATTATGACTTAGTCTAAAAGCACTTGATGAAAGTTTTCTTAGCAAGAGATTGTGTCTAGGGAATTTCTTAGGGCCACTACATCTAATATGCGCACGCGATAGTCACTGCGATGAGAAACAAAGAATCTAACAACCTTATCTCTTGACGAACTAATTGGACTTGAAAAAGTTGATGAGAAGTAATTAGAAATATGTGAAACGGTTAAAGGCAAGAAAGTCAAAGAAGGACTAAAGTAGATCACTTGACATTAAAAGTGATAAAGGTCAGTAAGTGATGAAGATAGCTCCAAGTTTCCGATAGTGAGACAAGAGTTGCTATGGCCGTAAAGGAATTCAAGAAATTCTCAAGAGTGGGAAGATTTGCAAGTACAAACCACGAGGCGATAGAAAAACATTCCAAAGAAGTAGAAATATTGGTTATGATAAAAGTGAAAGAAAATGTTTTAGATGTGGTGACCCAAATCATTTCATTAGAGAATGTTCAAAGCCGCCAAACAACAACATCAAAGAGGGGATTCATTGGGAGGGAGTATGGAGCGACAGTTGGAGAAGATGAGTGGATAAAGACCAAAAGATGAAGCTTGCCTTATAGCTCAAGCGCCCGATGAAATATGCTTAGGAGTAAACTTTGAACCTGATGAATGGATTAAATATAGTGGATGTTCAAAACACATGACCGGTAATCGAAAGTTGTTTTCTTCATTCAAAGCATACAACAGAAGGTACATAATTTATCGGATAGAACATATGCGAGTTAAAATCATAGGCAAAGTACGATTTCAAGACTCTTAATAATTGAAATATGTGAGACGTAGAAACTAATTATTATACTTCCTTTAGTATAGGTCAAATATGGTGATAATAAGTGCAAAGTAATATTTACGAAACACCATAGCGAAATAATCAAAACGAAACAGTTATAGGTAAACGGTATTAGGAAAGGAGGATTATATGTAATGAAACTAGGAAAAAAATCGGAAGACAAAATATGCCTTGCAACATTAGACGAAAATTGCACACTATGGCATAAAAGATTAGGTCATGCTAATATGCAACTAATTCAATCGTTAGCGTCTAAAAATAAGTTAGCAATTACCTAAACTTAAATAACGCCAACATTTGTTAAGCTTGCAAAGTTGGAAAGCCAGCTCACGTAAGATTCACAAGGCAAAAATTAGTACTCAACAACTAGATGCTTAGAACTACTTCACATGGATTTTTTTGGCCCCTCCGCCATACGAAGCTACGGAGGAAATTGTTATACCTTAGTAATTGTAGATGATAGTTCGATTACACTTGAGCATAGATTCTTAGCAAATAAAACCGACAGCCTTTCGAAGAAAGAATGTGAAATATTTAGCAAAATGATCCAAAACCATTTAGAATGTTCATATGTATCAATGTAAAGAATCATGGTCGAGAATTTGATAATGAAGTACAATTTGGAAAATATTGTGATTTAAATGGGATATCTCACAAGATTTTTCTTGCCTCCTCAGTAACTCCAAATCAATGGGGTAGTAGAAACGAAAAAGTGCACCTTCAGAAAATGAGTAGAACCATGTTAAATGAACAATCCATTCCTCAAAAATTTTGGTGCAATGCGATCGATACATCAACTTATATAATTAATAGAGTTTCTATTAGACGTATTTTGGGAAAAACTCCATACGAGTTGTTAAGAGGAAGGAAACCAAACCTTAACTATTTTAGAGTATTCGGAAGTAAAGGTTTTTTTCTTAATACAAAATATTACCTAACCAAGTTCGACCCAAAGTCGTATGAAGGTGTTTTCCTAGGATATTCACAAAATAGTAAAGCTTACATAATACTTAACAAACAAACAATGAAAGTAGAAGAATCATTAAATGTAACTTTCGATGAGACTCCTCCTCCACCTAAAACATCACCATTGGAAGATGATGAATTAGTCGAAGAAGAAGCTATTGAGGTTAGTAAAACAAAACCCATAGGCAGTGATCTTGAAGACATTTCATTAGAAAATAATCAAATAATAAACATTAGAGAATCTAAAAGTCATCCCCTAGAAAATGTTATTGGTAATCTAAATCAAAGAACACTTAGGTCGCAAGCTCAAGAGAAAAGCAATTTCTTTTGCTTTATTTCAACAATAGAACCTAAATCAATTTAATGAGTTTAAGTTTTGTAATCATCAAAATAGGGGAGATTATTGATAGAAATAATGCCTAAAAATATTATTAATATTTTTCACATCCTTACATTTTGATAATTACAAAATATAAAAACATTCAATGAAAAATTAAAACATAAACAAGTAATTAGTAGTTAATATTCATTTCAAACTTATATCACTCAAAGGTATGAATAAACAAATGCTTGATGCATTTTATGATCAAAGGAAACTTTTATAAAATGTTGTAAACTTTTTATAAACATCACAAAACATTTTTTACATTTAAAAGAAATGTTTTATTCAAAATAAACATTTTGAATTTCAAATTTTCGGACCTAAAACGGCTAGAAATGGTCCAGTAAACACCTCCCCTGAATAGGACAAAAAAGGAGCGTCTGAATAAGGGGCGGCCCCCTTAATTACATGGGCGGCCCCCTTAATTTTAAGGGGGCTGGCACCCTATTTAAGGGGGCCGGCCATAGACCCCGCTCCTCCAGTCTGTCCTATAAATACTGGACTATTCCCCAACGTTTTTCTCACCTTTTGCACTCATTCTTTCTGCTTAAAACAGCCCACATATCCTCTCTAAAATCCTTTGATCATTTAATCATTTAGCTTTGTTTCCAAGTGATCCAAGCTCAAAATCCTCATGTGTAAGAGAGATACTTCTATTATCTAGTGAAAAGTTATTACACCCCAAAATCCAAATTGCAATTTGTTGCATCCCTATACTTACCTTGTAATAAATCTTGTAAATCTTGTAAAGTTGTGTAGTTGTTAGGATTTGGTGATTGTTGTAAGTATAGTTGGATCTTGGTGATCCTTTTTAGTAGTGTTAGATGTTAGGATATAAGTAGTGTGTTGGAGAGAAGAAGGTTTGAGGTGTGATAGTGTAAAGATGAAGAAGGTTGTGTGTAGTCGTGTTCAAGGTTGTGAAGATAAGTTGTGTAGTGAAGTTGTGACAGTAGTTGTGGAAGTAGTGAAGTCGTGGATCTAGTCGTGAAGTTGTGTTTGTGATAGATTAGTTTTCAGGCTAAGATTAGAACTCGACATCTAGCTTAGTGTCAAAAATTGATATAAGAACGTTGTGTACGGTTTTCTCCGCCTAAAGGGAGCTTGTTGACATAGTGAAGAAAATTATCGAGTTTGGTGCTCGGGGGGAAGTGGAGTTATAGGCGAAGAAGAGCTTCGTAATCCCGACCACTATAAATTCTTGTGTTGCGGTTTGATCTTTCCAACTCTTATCTTTTATTTACTTCTACATATTTACATTGTTCATATTGTGCAAGTATTGAATTCACAAAAAGTCGAATCTAAGTTTTTATAAACAAATTTTAAATATTAAATAAAAAAGCGATAAACTATTCAACCCCCCTTCTAGTTTTCCACATTGTAGAATATGTTTAAAGAGTTGGTAAAACGACCCCTCATATTGTTATTGTCTAGGTAGAAAATCCCATTTTCTTGAGGACAAGCAAATCCCAAGTGTAGGGGTATTTGATGAGGTGTCATTTTATACACTTTTTCGGGGTCGTTTAACCCTCTAAATCGTGCATTTATGCCCAAAATAGGTACTTAATCACTCCTTTTTAGGTATTTCTCATTTGGAAGGCATTTGGAAGAATTACACGTGACTTGGGCTCATTTAGAGAAGAAACGGACAAGACTACGGACCTACACCAACACAGATCAAGAATTTCTCTACAGTGGTTGGAGACAGCGTCACAGATATAACGTGACGCCATCATTACGAAGATCAAGACGGCGTCTCCTGATTCTACGACGGCGTCAGAGCATACGACCCAGCCCATTATCTAGAATATTCTCTTTCATGACGACGTCACGATTAAAATGCGACGCCGTCGCAGCGTTTTTCCTATATATACAAACCCGAATTTAGTGTTTTGAGTGTGTAACTTTAGAATCAAAAGAGGGTATAAACCCTAGTTCATTTAGCTGCTATAGGAGATGATTTTAAAGCCTAAAAACCCTATTGTACCTCTTCCAATTCATGTTTTAATAAAGTAAGGTTTACTTAATCATTCAATATGTCTATGTGTTATTTGATTTATTGTTCTTTCTTTATCTTTAACATGCTTTGCTAAACCTCCTATTATGCTTATTTATGATTGTATGAAACCTAGAATGTATATCTGAGTGGTGTTGCTTCTTGTGATGGATGTGCACGTTAGGTCTTAGAAAACCAGCTTTTGTCTGCATCGCTATTGATATGTCTAGGAAAACATGATTGTGTAGAAAGGATACCATCGGGTAATAGTCTTCATACTACCTTGCCCCTAATATGGTTAATCCACTCTTAATATATTTCATATGCACTTTGTGTGCTACTAGGGGCCGTGTAATAGTCTTCATACTACCTTGCATGTGCGTTGCTCTAGCGGCATACTAAGTAGATGGCAGGTTCGTGTAATTCATTCATGCTTTAGGAAATAGTTACATAGATCATCACAAGTGTGACAAGGCAACAACACTAGGGGAAACAATCTAAGGAGTAATACATGATTAAATAAACACAGTCTTTTATCTTATTGTTATCACCAGTAGCTTAGTTAATATTTTGTTTAAACAGCTAAAACCAAACTTCTCTCCAATTATATGAATTACTTGCTTCCTATAAAATATAAAAATACAAAAAATAATCTTCTCTCAACCCTTCGATGCTATTAGCCGGATCAGCCTTTCCCCAAACCTTAATTCCTGACTCCGTGTAACGATAAACA
Source organism: Tanacetum coccineum (assembly GCA_026074375.1). Classification (NCBI taxonomy): domain Eukaryota; kingdom Viridiplantae; phylum Streptophyta; class Magnoliopsida; order Asterales; family Asteraceae; genus Tanacetum; species Tanacetum coccineum. The sequence continues at coordinate 28,580 of BQNB010016728.1, read as the reverse complement.
ACCCCGAGTCATGCCTATTTTACACTACAACAATTAGGTGCACTACCTAAGGAGTTATAAAACTTCTCGTGTAGAAGTCCTACGACGATCGCACATCACAACACTTTAACTAGCAGTGTACCCAATCGGGTGGTGTTTCATGGTAAGTAGGATGTCAAACACTAAGAGCGAAGTTGTTAACCTTATATTCTATCAGTATTTTAATTACCTTAATTAAGTTAATTCTAATTACTTGTTAAACCTATGCTATATACATTTCTAATGGTAATGGATGGTTTTCAGCCTGAGAGACTGACACAGGTTTTATGGTGACAATAATCAATTCTAAACACAATAAACATGCAAGAAAACAATCAGAAGATATAAGAGCGTTACAATCCAAATGATAGAAAACAGTATTAGCCATATTAAATGTGATTAAATGATGGTTTGTTTATTTAGAGCAATTATTTCTTATCTCGAAGCGGCATATCATTCTTAAGACTTAGGCGGGACATCATCCTAAGACCTAGACACGTTGAATCCTGTCATAATTAGCGTATCTGCACAAAGCATCCTTTTAGTTTAATTATAATCTATCTAGGGATTAAAGTAATGGTGATCTTGTTAAACCCTAGCCTATCAGGACTTTACCAACTTACTGTTTGACGGTATTTCATATACTGGTAGTTCACTATTCAAATCTTTATCAATTAGTTTAGAACATAAATTTTGAAACATTACGGGTCACCTGCCGGTCCAACTAAGACTCTTATTTAAAGACAAGAAAGAACATTATTTATGTTCCTATTGGTTCCAGTAGCTAACACACGATATGGTGAGCCTATCCCAGTATTCTAGTTCACTTGGTGTAGGCGTTAACTTGGACCCAGTAGAATATTAGGTCGACATATTACAAACACGTAGACAAGTATCATGTGATAAACATAATTAAACTTTCAACGATAAATTAAGAAATCGATTTAAAACAAACCAAACATTAATCTTCTATTAGAATGGCTAAGACCCTAGAGTATTAGCCCGATAAACCAATTGTAATTATACAAGCATGATCAAATAACCAAGGTAAAATAAACGTTTACCGAACGATAACAAAAAAATTAATGATTACAAGAGTATAGGAATTACACGGTGTTTCTATGGAATCCTTTGTGGGTCGATGCTTGACCTTTGGTTGCTCTTCTTTTCTTTTGACAATCGTCTTTGATGTGTAAGGTATGAAGAATATGATTTTACACACTGAAAACTCGTTTTTGAGTCTTCTATTTTATATATCTGAAAAAGACTGGATACGCCGTATTGAGCTAGGCCAATACGGCGTATTAGGATGTTTTCCTTAGAGTGCGCGCTAAGTATATAATCAATCAAATATCATTCCGAAATATACATTATTCCGTATACTTTGATTGTCTATCCAGCTGATACGGCGTATGTGGAAGTTGGATAGCGTATTAGGAACTGGTTGGCGAGTTTTTTATGATGAGTTGACGCTGATTAACGCCGTATTCTTTTCTGGATTTACGCGTTATTGGTCAGAAATATGCAATCTTCAAATATCATCATTTTAGCTCCAAAATATGCGCGTTTTAGCATGTCTTTACAAATTACTCCTTAATTACTGTAAATAACACTTTTAAGCAATTAAGTACAAATTCTTGCAATAATTATATAAAAGTGGGTAACGTATTCAGGATAAATGATGGTATAAATGAAACGTTATTTGATGTCAAGAAGTCTCTACTTCAATGCAAGCCATAATGATTTGGAGTTACTGCAGTACTAAGTGCGCCGCACATTCTAAAATTTGCGTCGTACTTAGCCTCAACATTTAATTTTATTTCCCCGCTCTAAAGCACGCCACACTTCTACGAATGTGCGCCGCACTTGGCGTGCTTCATTTAATTCTTCTCTAATTTCACTTCTAGATTCATCCTTAATGCTCGTTAGCACTTTTAACTGATATTTCTTTGCGTTTTAAGTCTTTTTTTGTCATTTTCGATCCTGAAACAACTATTATACAAATAAGTATCTAAACATGCAATATTTAATGTATTTACACAGATATTTTACATATTTACAAGGGATATTTTATATATATTTGGAGAGTTATCACACATCATCAATGGCCAAAAACCGTCTGTTAAGTTCTTTCATATTTTTGGTTCTTTATGTTATATCGTCAGAGATGGTGAGAACCTTGACAAAATGAAAGAAAAAGGTGATGCATGTATTTTTGTAGGGTATTCTACTCAGTCAAGAGCTTACTGGGTAAATAACATGAGAACAAGAGTAATAGTTGAAACCATTCATGTTAACTTTGATGAATTGCCTTTAATGGCGTCAAAACACATCAGTTCTGACCCGTTCCCATAATGTCCGACAACGGCACTTGAACAAGTCAGTTTAAGTCCTAGTCCCTAAAGTCAAGAAATTGTTCCTCATGCAGCTGAGACAGTAACAACATCAAATGAGCTAGATTTGCTATTTAGTCTGATGTTCGATGAATTACTCAATGGAACTACTCCAGTTGTGTCAAAGTCTTCCGTTGTACATGCTGTTGATGTACCTAAACAACGTCAACAACAAAGCATAACTCCATCTACTTCAACAACCATTGCTGTAGATACTTGTTGATCCCACTTCAATAGATCTTGAATTTCTTAGCTTGTGTAAGGTTTAGTTATGCAAGATAAATCCTACATAACTTATAGAAACTTTGTTTGATAATACTAAAGATTATGCAGAATCTAATCATTAATGTAAGAAGAATTCTTTAATGAAACAGTAACACAAGAACACAATTTTATTCAACAATAAAAGCTCCAATATTATTATTACAAATAATACGAATACTCTCCTAGTATTAGGGTTCATGTACAAAAGGTGGATTTGGCTACACCAAAAAAGTGTGACGATATACATATAGTCATACATGCGTTTTCGAATGTGTGTGACAAAAGGTCGCGCGACCGTAGGGTGTTTATGGTCACATTTTTAAGTTTAGGTGTCGTATATCCATTAAAAAAATAGTGACCAAAAGTGTTAATAAGTGTGACCGTAAACACTGTACAAGCATACAAAGCATGTTTTTTTTTGGTTATTTAGTCACATACAATTAAGTATAAAGTGGCCAAAAGTGTTAATAAGTGTGACCATATGGTGTTTAAAGTAAAGTAAAAGTATATTTTGTGTGACTATTGTTCATCCAATGGCCACCGAATGTTAAGTTCGTTTGGGTCTTTTTGTAATACTTAGTCACACAAAGCTGATTTGTTTTGGGTATTTAGTCACATTATAATTAAGTATAAAGTGGGCAACAGGTTTAATAAGTGTGACATATGGTGTTTATTTAAGTGAAGTAAAGTGTATTTTGTGTTATTATTTAATCATCCATGGCCACAAGAGTTTGTTTTGTGAGGTATTTTTGTAATATTTAGTCACACAAAAGTATGTTTGTTTTGGGTATTATTTAGTCACATACCAATTAAGAGAAAGTGGGCCCCAAAAGTGTTAATAAAGTGTGACTCATATGATGTATAAAGTGAATGGAAATGTTGTTATTTTGTGTGGACTATTGATCATCTAAATAGCCACATGAATTTTATGTCTTGTGTGGCCTTTTGTAATATTTAGTCACACAATGCATGTCATTTGGGTATTTGTCAAATCAATTAAAGCATAAGTGGCAAAAGTGTTAATAAGTGTGACCATATGCTGTTTAAAGTGAAGAAATGTGTATTTTGTGTGACTATTGATCATCCAATGGCCACTTGAATTTATGTTTGTGTGGCATTTTGTAATATTTAGTCACATAAAGCATGTTTTTTGGGTATTTAGTCACGTACAATTAAGCATAAAGTGGCCAAAAGTGTTAATAAGTGTGACCATATGCTGTTTAAAGTGAAAAAATGTGTATTTTGTGTGACTATTGATCATCCAATGGCCACATGAATTTAATTTTTGTGTGGCATTTTGTAATATTTAGTCACACAAAGCATGTTTTTTTGGGGTATTTAGTCACATACAATTAAGTATAAAATGGCCAAAAATGTAATAAGTGTGACCATATGGTGTTTAAAGTAAAGAAATGTGTATTTTGTGTGACTATTGATCATCTAATGGCCACATGAATTTTATGTTTGTGTGGCCTTTTGTAATATATAGTCACACAACGAATTAAGCAAATAGTGACAAAAAGTGTTAATAAGTGTGACCATATTCATTTTTTAGTCACATTTAAGAAATCAATAATATATATATATATATATATATATATATATCAAAACAAATTCAAATACAATAAAATTGGAATGTATATAACTGAACCAAATATAAAATTGTAATGTCGTACATAATAAAATTCTCAACTAACATAGTTTTCATGATCAATAATTTAAAGACTTTTGACTCTTCATCCTAGCTTGCTTTTGCATGGCATCACGAGAGACGTAAACGTTTTTGCGCTTAGATTGTAATTTAGGTGCAGTTTTGTTCTCACCAATCATTTGTATGGTACTTGGTGGTGTTGCCTGTAGGAAACAAAAGCCGCGTGTATCAAACACTGAATTAAATATGAAGAATTATATATATGTAGGTTGATAAAACACATGTATGTACCTTTGGATCCAAAACCACTTGATCCTTTGGCCATGCAAAAAAACCACCTACTGCATCCTTAACTGTTTTGAAACCGTTATTTCCTATATCCGGTATGCATGCTGCATCCACTAAAGATTTATTAACTGACACTTTGTAGAAATCCTTTGGGAGTTCTTTGTTATGAAGCATTTGTTTTCCATCAGTCTTGTATACGGTACCCAAAGCAATATAGTTGATTTCTTTAAGTACCACGTTTTGCACTTAATTGCCTAAAAAATGATGTGTTGCATGTATGTATCAGAAATTAATTAAACAAAAGAATATATGAACATGTTTGCACTTAATTACTAACGGAAACGAATAAATCTCATCGGAAAAATAGCCTGTTATGAATCAAACCCAATTTGACCTGTTCACCCAACCAGTCCGCCACTCCGACCCACTCATTTTGCCACCTATAAGTCATTTGGCATGGGCCAAAAGAACATTTCTCTTAAAATACTTTTTTTCCCATTTTTACAATTGTTTCTCTCAGGTGCGGGTGGAGGAACAACAACTAATGAGATATTCATCAGTTAAGACTTCTACACGTCTGTGAACTCTATAAAAAGCTTACTGAAGGGAGCGTGATATCATAATGATTTATGTGAGCATGGTTGTTAATTATTACCTGCATTGCGAATAGCCCTTAACTGAAAGATTCCAGAGCCTTGAGGACCAAAAACTGGAAAAGTTCAAGACACGGAGTGCCTTTTGTGAGTCACTTACCAAGTTTGCATTTATACCAAAGGACCATTAGTAATCGGTTCCCCAATTGCATCTATATCCGACTGCTTTGCTACTTTCTCCAAGGCTTTGTTGAACAAACAAAACCAACAGAAGGTTAAGTTCAAGCAAAAAGACAATGCAGTCTATAACTAGGTGGCTTAAAGATTTCAAAGTTATTTTTTTTTTGATAACATGCAACAAACAACCCTCTTCTCTCGAAACACCTTCAAACAACCATAGGGCATAATGGAATTAAGCAATATATGTTGTCATTCTGATTCACAACGGCATTTTCTTATATCTCAACTAGCATCACCACAATGATATCAAGCAATATAGTTCAACACCAAGTCAACTAATTCCAAGTAAATATATAAAAAAATAGATCTCCAATACTACATAAAAACATAACATGGATGGAATGAACCATACCTGTTTTCGTGGCTGTCACGCTTCCTATCTCGGCCTCTTTCCCTTGTTGGGCTTTGTTCCCGATAGCGATCCTATTTTCAAAAAAGCAATGGATATATTAGAATATAGAAAGTGACAAAGTCCCATACTAGTGGCTATGCAGAAAAATCCAAACCTTTTCATGACCGCCAACATCAGTATCTATGTGTTGGTCATCCTCGTCTTTTTCCTCTTCCTCCTCAAAATCATCTTCCAGTGCACTTTTCCTAGGTTCTAAAGCACCAATTTGCTCAAGGTAAGCCTTCATTGACAAGGCAAAGACAGTACCTTAATTTCCTAATTGTTTCATAAAATAAAGGTCATGTCATGACCTCTATACATAAACATTATCACTATAAGCTAGTTCATCATTTGTACTAAATGCCTTTACACCATGGGTGCATCAAGAGAGAACTATACTCAGTTTTTATAAATCCATAGAAAAATATTGAAATTACAGTACATTTTACACAGATAATTAACATAATAGTGCCTTGACATTTATAAGCAATAATGTCAGTACCCTAGATAAAACAGTATATCGTTAGAACCCGTACACGCACAAACTAATACAGTGGTGATACATTTGCATCCAGTTCGTAAATCGACATGTACTAAAATGATAGTTTCAAACAAAACCCATGGCTAAGTGATTGGTACAATGTATATACACGAGTGTAACACAACCGGATCAAGCATTGAAGGTATGTAAACCGTAAACTCACCAACATACAATTCAATAAGAAAATACTCTCACTGAAGTAATAAATCAAACTTGGATCTAATCACTCTATAATTTAACCGCGATGGACCATTCGTACTCACTCTACAGCAACAGTCAAACACACAAACTTGTTTTTACAAAAAACCGACTTGAAATATTACTGAATCAGCTAACACAGACTACGGACTAAAACAAACTTAATTAACATAAACCGAGCATTTAAAATTACTATGGATCAGCAATCAACCACGCGAACTTAATCAGTTATTCTCTTCGACTCCTAAAAACTAATACAAAAACGTTCACAACACATAAAAAAGTAAAGGGAGTGAGCAGCATAAACTTTTGGTGATTAAGCATCAGATATACACGACACCAAAAAGGACCTTATAAGAACCACATGCCGAAAGATGAACTACATTTTAGATATCGTTTTCCTACAAATACACGACTCGGCAAAGTGATAATATTGTTTTAGATGTAGAGTTGTTATTATCAAGGCATCAAGCACAAACTCATCATCCTCGATTATCTAAACGTGATTAGATACAAGGAGATTATAAACTTATTGCAATACATTATGATCGAATAGAAAATACACGTGGGAATGTACTCGACATCTGTATATAGTCCATTGTGGATATTACTAGTCGAGTTTACCTAATCAGATAGAAACATAATGCATAACCAAGCAACCAAAAAAATCAGGTTTAATTAAAACAAAGTAAACGAACTTTATGACTACACCAGGCCTTAGAAGTTACCAAAGGATTCACAAAAAAGTGTTGATACAGAACTATGCAGGAGAACACTAAACATCAACCAACAACTAGATACGACCCAAAAAACAACTATATATGACCCAACCTACGGACAACAATGAGACCAAAACAATAATAATACCAAAACATCCGCACCAATCAGACTATTAGTAACAACTAGATACGACAAAAAAAACAGTTTTACATTACCATTAGCAACGAATAAGTATCTTTATACAAAAAGAGGTAGATTGGTACCAGTAGCCTAGCCATATACGATAAACAAAAGCAGCTACTTTTCTTATTTCCTTCAATATCACATATTAGACCCCATTATGCATACTACGTGTTACAACTTTTCTTACCCCATCAAGGAACTTTGAAGCAATTAATAACCTCAATCACTTATGATAGCTTCACCATTTAAATTTTCTTTCAAAGATATTTAGCACATCAGTAGCCTTGTGCCACAAAAATGACCAAACAAAGACTTACACATTATATCAAACACATGGAATGCATTGTTAAAAAAATGAGATAAACAAAAGTAAACATACTGAATTCAATTGCATCATCATAAAAACGAATGTCGTGAGTTAATCTAACAAAAAAATCGTGATTTAAACACAATCAAGAGCCAAATGCTTCAATTTATGTTTCGAAAAATTATGTTAAAATCGAAACAAGAACATGACTGGTGAGGGGAGATGTAATACTTACTATTCTTGGTGAAGTAGAGAAATAAACATGGGAGGTTCGATCAGCGGAGATGTAGCCGGAGGATTGCACAGATCGTCAAAGAAGATAAGGTTTACGATTCGATAAGAAGAATGGAAGAGGCTGGTGAAAATGGGGAGGAGGGAAGTGAAATTAGGGATTTTAAGTTTGGGTGAAATCAAGGGCGGGAAAGGGAGTGTGGGAGGTTTTTATTTTCATTTTTTGGAAAATTTTCTTCTAAAATTTACAAAAAACTAGTATTTACATAAATTTTGTGTATTTGTATATATGTATATATGTACATCTAGATTCATTTTAGGTTTTTTTTTTCGACATGATATCGAACCTTTTACAAGTAGCTTCGCTGAGGTCACGGGATTGATTGGCTGAAGGTCACGGATGATCAGTTATGTTAAAAACGGATAAGACATGTGTGTTATAAAAGTTAGATAAATGGGTCATCGAGATGAATATTTTTATACATGAGATATTAAGCGGACAATTGTTATACATGAGAAGTTAAACGGAAGAGTCGAGTTTGTATTGATATACATCCCATTCCTTAGCCAACAATCCTTCAACCATTCATCGCCTGATCCTGTGCTTCCTTTGTATCGATCTCCTGCTCAGCTTGAGTACTGAGCCCACTCAACCCATGCATGACTGGTGATAATGGTTATTTCAAATGGGTCATGGGTCATATGCAGTAGGTTATTACTAGTCACATTCATTTCATGGTATATTTGACAAATCAGATGGGACATATGCATTAGGTTGGTAGTTTGCTTATAGTGTCATTTTACGATCACATCTATGGACAGGTGATAATAGGTAATTAACATGAGGTCCATGGTCATGGTGCATTGTGTTGTAGTGGCTTATATGTCATGCTATACACCAATACATGACTGGTGGATACGACAATGGGTAATTAACAATGAGGTCATTTGGTCATGCATTGGGTATTGTAGTGGCATATAGTGTAATGAACCCATGCAATGACAGGTGTAATGGCTAATTCACATAGGTCCATGAGTATGTGCATTAGTGGTTTTATCACTGGTCACAATTTAATTAATCGGGTATTTGACATCATATGGGTCATATACAGTGGGATGTAGTGATTATAGTGTCGTGTTATATGACACAGTCCATGACTGGTGACAATGGGAAATTAACATGGTCATGGGTCATGTGCATTAGGTATACTAGTCCACATTATTAATGGTATAACATCATATGGGTCCGTATGCATTGGGTTGTTGTGGCTTATAGTGCCCATGTTGACGACCCATATCTGATTGGTGACAATTGAGTCCTTAACCATGGGTCAGGGTCGTGTGCATATGGTTGTAGTGGCTTATAGTGTCCAATGGACCCATACATTACCGTGACAATGGCTAATCACCATGGGTCATGTCAATGTGCATTGGTTATCATTGTCACATTAATTTAACCTATAAGCGAAACCAATGACTATACCTTTAACCCTTAATAGTGATGACGCGAGTAAAGCGGGGGGGGGGGGGGGGGAGGTCGATAATAAATTACCGTTTAGAGATAGAATTACTTTAGGAAATGTAATAACTATTAGTCCGGGGTCATATCCTCAAAGTGAGTTGAATAGAGATTTACCATTTAGCTCTATAAAATCTAATTAAGCTCTAACGCAAATGTCTAGCTTATTTAACCCTTAAACTCCACGCCTTAGAGTAGGGCTGAGCATACGGATCGTTCGACCGGAAAACAACACTGAACCGGACCGACCGGACCGGACCCAACGTATTTCGGTCCGGTCCTCGGTCTGGCGTTTTGGACCAATTCGGTCTTCGGTCCGGTCGGTCACCCGAACATTATGCCTGTAGGACCGGACGGAAGACCGAACCGGACTGGGCCGACCCGGACCGTACCATTTCGGTCCGATCCTCAATCTGGCATTTTAGACCAATTCGGTCTTGGTCCAGTCCAGTCTTGGCCGGTCAGGTCTGGTTTTGGACCGATGCTCACCCCTACCTTAGAGAAAGTAAAGTGCGACAAACACAAAACTGAGCAAATATTAAGCATTAGATAATAAGTAATAAGCTAGCTTAATAATAATCTAATCTAAAAACTACTATTTTTATTAATTAAAATTGTAAACTTTATATAAACTAAAACAATATTTAATAATTAAAACTTTTATTAAAAAAATTTAGCTTAAAAATAAGCTGCACCGAAAAAGCTTTAAGCCAAATAAGCTATAACTTATTTAGTTTTGCTAAATTTGAAATTTTAAAAGTGAAACAAGTTGAAAATAAGCAGAGGAAAAAAAGCCACGTTTAAAACGCAGTTTCTATAACACTCTTTAAGCTACTAGCCAGAAACAATGAAGCTTAAACTTCTATATTAAAAAGGAAATGCTTAACACTAACGAATAGGATACTCTGGCAAGATGGTAACCCGCTTGACTTCTGTTGGGAATTATGCTTTCCTGACTTAGTACCGCTAGTTGTAGTAGAAAGTACCCTACTATTTAGAGAATACCCTACTAAAAACCCTTCATCAGATTTCCCATCAAACTTGCCTAGGTGGTCAATGGTATTCAAGATGGTCACATAGTACCCAAAAGGTCTTATATAGCTTATGATTTGTATTTTTTTAACCACTATAAGTTCATATAGGTGTTCATTATATTGAGCTGGTCACTAAACCCATTAAGGACAAACAACCATACATCAGCTTCAGCCCAAAAAGTGTTAGGTAAAAATGAATCTGCTAGCATAGTTCTAGCAGCCTCAATAAGGGTCATGTTCTTTCTTTCAGCAACTCCATTTTGTTGTGGAGTTCTGGCATTACTGTATTCCCTCTTGATCCCTTTTGACCCACAAAATTCAATAAAATCCTTGTTCTTAATTTATGTACCATTATCATATCTTATAGTTTTAACTTTTTTGATTTAATTAGTTCTCAATTTGTCTTATAAAGTCCTTAAGGATTCCACTAGTTTCATCCTTAGTTCTTAAGAAGAACACCCAACTAAACTTGCTAAAATCATCAGTGATAACAAGGCAATAAGTCTTATGGTTTAAGCTCCTTACAGATGTAGGTCCAAATAAGTCCATATGCAGAAGCTGTAAGGGCTGTCTAATAGAGCTTACTGATTTGGCCTTACAGGAGGCCTTGTGTTGCTTTCCTTTCTGACACCAACACAGGTTGGTCATTTTGAAAAAAAATCTTGAAGGTAAACCTCTTACAAGGTTTCCCTTCACAAGTTTGTTTTAGTTTTAAAAATTAACATGACCCAACCTCCTATGCCATTTCTTAGATTCATCAACTGTGGCCTTTGCAATCAAACAAGCTAAACCTCCAGAAGGAACAATGTTCTCTAGGTTGAAACTGTACATATTGTTTTGTCTAGGGGCTCTAAGTAATACTTGATTTTCATCAGTAACTTAAAGTCAGGGGAAGAAACAACACAAGACATGCAGTGTCCTGTGAAGAAACCTTGTTCTTCTTGGCACACCTCTGTGGACACAGAAAAGAGATTGAAATGCTGTAGTTTCTTTCACAATCACGACATCCTCAAATCTAACATTCCTATGTTTATTTTACCTTATACCATTATGTAACCTTTACTACCTCCAAAGCAACATGGCACCATTATAGTCCTAGTTATCAGCAAGGTAGGCCTTGTTTCCAGTCTTGTGCGAAACATCCACGATCAACAATCCACTTTATTCTCTAAAGCTTTATGTGGAACATCCTGCACATGAAAAATAAGAGAAATTAGTTTCTCTTAGGGACCCAAGCCTTTTTGGGCTTGGGTCAGCCTAGTGGATCTTTAGAAGTAACATATTTTCTAGAATTTGATCCACCATTGTATTTAGAGACTTTGTTCCAGTAATGTCTTTTGGTTCTCTAATTACAACCTGCTGGGGCTTAACAACAATTTCCCTTTTTCCCCCAACATCACTAACTGCTTTTACCTCAGTAGTACTAACTTTTTGATTTGAAAATTTTGTTCTTGGTGTTGTTGTTCTATAAAATGGCCTTCTAATAGGTGACTGGGTTTTATGAAAAATAGTTTTTGGTCTAAAATTATTAACAATAGGTTTAACAGTATTAACTTTCCTGGCAGCATTAGTTGGTGTTGCCTGAATGTTAAAATTATGTCTAGTAGTATTAACATTGTTAGTACTGCTAGCTCTAGCAGTATTAACTGGAATTCTGCCCATTTCTAGTAGTACTCTGTAGAAACAAATTGTTTGGTGATTTCACTCTTGCATATTGTTCCACACTGCCTATTTTCCCTTTGACCAGTACCCTTACACTTCCTTTTGTTCAATTTAGCTAGTTTAGCCATTTTTTTCTCATGGAAATCACAATCTCTAATAAGATGGCTAAAACTACCACATACAAAACATGCCTTTTTAGTAAACATATATCCCAAACCTAATTTTTTAGACATTAAACCACTGCAATCCTTTTTGTCAGTTTTAGGATTCTGACTGCATGTGTTTATAGTTCTAAACATTTGCCTAGGTATTTTTACATGCTTAACAGTTATTAACAAAAACAAACTTGGTGATTCCCTGTTCTTTGAAGTTGTAGTGACACAATCAGCAATCACTATTTGACTCATACTCCTCAATGAGAAAGAGCATCAGACCAGACTTTAAGTGACTTACTACTTTGGTGTTCATTGACCAACAGGTTTCAGGCATAGAGTAAGTGTTTTCTTCACTAGAATTGGATTAACAAAATTAAAGTCCATTGCCCTGCATCAATTCCACCTAGGTTTAGTTGCTTTGGACCATATGTAAACCGAGACATCTTCAATTTCAACTTCAGTCTAAAAGGGATTAAATCCTAGCATGTGGAAGGGGGAACTGCATGCATCCCCTCTGCATATCTATTATTTATAAGACTTTCTTCTATATCACTAGACCTACTGTTAAATATACTTTCAAAAACTTCATTTTCATAACTTAAGACACCTTTATTCATTTGATTTCCATACCCAAGCTCATCTTTGTCCCTAGCACTCATCTGACTAGTTAGCAGAATATTAAGATTTTTAGAAGAGTTATGCCATTTTTCTACTTTAGCTTTCAATTCTTCTTTTTTTTTTAGCTTCTGCCAATAGTTTCTTATGATATGTGAGCACATCAGTTTTATCATCTAAATCAATATTTATAAACCTAATCTTTTCCTCATACCAAAGTTGATTTTGTTGATAGCAAACTAATGTGCTTCTACTTTTCTTTATAAGCTTAGTAACAATGACTGAATTTCTATACTGGCATCACCAAGTTGTTCCCTCTGTTCATCATATAATTTTTTAAGTTTAGCATAAGATTCTTTACACTCTTTTGAACAAGAAGTTACCTCAATGTTTGAGCCTGAATTACTGTAAGCCATCAAAGCATAGTTCTCTTGCTCATCTTCTGAGTGACTGGTCCAATCAACACCTTCTCCATCAAGAGTTACCAATGCTTTAGGTTCCTCCTATTTTCCAGGTCTCCTTCCACTGTCTTTAGCTTTGTACCCAGTGTATCTAGCATCTCTCCTCCTACTATCTTGATTCCTCTTAGATCTGCATTCTCTAGCAAAATGCCATGTCTTGTGACAATTGTAGCACTCAACTTTTGCCTTATCAAAGCCAACTGGTTCCTTGGCATCAAACTGCAGCTTTCTTCCTGTCTTTTTGTAGAACTTCTTCAGTCTCATAGAAATCATGGCCACTTGCCATTTTAAATCCATTTCTTCTAAATCAAACTCATCAAGTTGTTCCAAATCCTCATGATCTAATTGTGGACCCAAGGATTTGATTAGTAAAGATGAGTATAAACATGATTCATCAGTATATGAAGAAGAGCCATCCCTTTGGGGGTTATGGCCAGAAGAGCTAGAAGCACCATAAGCAGTACTAACTTCATTAAGAAACAAATGCCACATTTTGCGTGCTAGAAGATGATGCAGTAAAGCCTTTAACATCAGGCTCAAAAACTCTAAGATTATTATACAGATCATCAAAACTGAGACTGTCCACTTCTGGCTTCGTCCTCATTATTAAGGAAATTTGAGACCAGGCAGAAGGTAGAGACCTAAGGAACTTCTGATTTGCATCTTCAGTGAGACTCCTGCACCATGAATCTCTAGTTGACTCAGAAGACTCTGGAACCTATCATAGCCTTTATGCAGCCCTTTTGAGTTTGATACAGAGAAGCCTTTAAACTGTTGCTTTAGAATATACTTTTGCATCTTCTTTGATTCATCATTGCCACCAAATCTAGATTTGATAGCTTCCCACATCTCTTTGCATCAGTCCATTTTGTAAATCCAAATACTAGCAATTTCTGTCCATATGTAATCTTCATGCATACATCACAGTATATCGTTAGAACCCGTACACGCACAAACTAATACAGTGGTGATACATTTGCATCCAGTTCGTAAATCGACATGTACTAAAATAATAGTTTCAAACAGAACCCATGGCTAAGTGATCGGTACAATGTGTATACACGACTGTAACGTAACCGGATCAAGCATTAAAGGTATGTAAACCGTAAACTCACCAACATACAATTCAATAAGAAAATACTCTCACTGAAGTAATAAATCAAACTTGGATCTAATCACTGTATAATTTAACCGCGATGGACCATTCGTACTCACTCTACAGCAACAATCAAACACACCAACTTGTTTTTACAAAAAAACCGACTTGAAATATTACTGAATCAGCTAACACGGACTACAGACTAACACAAACTTAATTAACATAAACCGAGCATTTAAAATTAGTATGGATCAACAATTAACCATGCGAACTTAATTAGTTATTCTCTTTGACTCCTAAAAACTAATACAAAAACACTCATAACACATAAAAAAGTAAAGGGAGTGAACAACATAAACTTTTGGTGATTAAGCGATATACACGGCACCAAAAAGGACCTTATAAGAACCACATGCCGAAAGATGAACTACATTTTAGATATTTTTTCCTACAAATACACGACTCGGCAAAGCGATAATATTGTTTTAGATGTAGAGTTCTTATTATCAAGGCATCAAGCACAAACTCATCATCCTCGATTATCTAAACGTGATTAGATACAAGGAGGTTATAAACTTATTGCAATGCATTATGATCAAATAGAAAATACAAGTGGGAATGTACTCCACATCAGTATGTAGTCCATTGTGGATATTACTAGTCTAGTTTACCTAATTAGATAGAAACATAATGCATAACAAAGCAACCAAAAAAATTAGGTTTAATTAAAATAAAGTAAACGAACTTGATGACTACACCAGGCCTTAGAAGTTACCAAGAGACTCACAAAAAAGTATTGATACAGAACTATGCAGGACAACACTAAACATCAACCAACAACTTGATACAACAAAAAAAACAACTATATACGACCCAACCTACAGACAACAATGAGACCAAAACAACAATAATACCAAAACATCCACACCAATTAGACCATTAGCAACAACTAGATACGACAAAAAAACAACTATACGTTACCATTAGCAACGAATAAGTATCTTTATACAAAAGAGGTAGATTGGTACCAGTAGCCTAGCCATATACGATAAACAAAAGCAGCTAGTTTTCTTATTTCCTTCAGTATCACATATTAGAGCCCATTATGCATACTATCTGTTACAAATTTTCTTACCCCATCAAGGAACTTTGAAGCAATAAAAAACCCCAATAACTTATGATAGCTTCACCATTTAAATTTTCTTTCAAAGATATTTAGCACATCAGTAGCCTTGTGCCACAAAAATGACCAAACAAAGACTTACACATTATATCAAACACATGGAATGCATTGTTAAAAAAATGAGATAAACAAAAGTAAACATACTGAAATCAATTGCATCATCATAAAAATGAATGTCGTGAGTTAATCTAACAAAAAAATCATAAGTTAAACACAATCAAGAGCCAAATGCTTTAATTTATGTTTTGAAAAATTAGGTTAAAATTGAAACAAGAACATGACTGGTGAGGGGAGATGTAATACTTACTATTCTTGGTGAAGTAGAGAAATAAACACGGGAGGTTTGTTCGGCGGAGATGTAGCCGAAGGATTGCACAGATCGTCAAAGAAGATAAGGTTTGCGGTTTGACAAGAAGAATGGAAGAGGCTGGTGAAAATAGGGAGGAGGGAAGTGAAATTAGGGATTTTGAGTTTGGGTGAAATCAAGGGCGAGAAAGGGAGTGTGGGGGGTTTTTATTTTCATTTTTTGGAAAATTTTCATCTAAAATTTACAAAAACTAGTATTTACATAAATTTTGTTTATTTATATATATATGTATATATGTATATATGTACATCTAGATTCATTTTAGGTTTTTTTTGACATGATATTGAACCTTTTACAAGTAGCTTTGCTGAGGTCACGGGATGAGTTGGCTGAGGTCACAGGATGAGTCAGTTATGTTAAACGGATAAGACGATGTGGTGTTATAAAAGTTATGATAAACGGGTGCATCAAGATGATATTTTTATACATGAGATATTAAGCGGACAATTGTTATACATGAGATGTTAAACGAAAGAGTCAAGGTTGTATTGATATACATACCATTCCTTAGCCAACAATCCTTTAACCATTCATCGCCTGAACCTGTGCTTCCTTCATCTCGATCTCCTGCTAAGTTTGAGTAATAAGCCCATTTAACCCATGCATGACCAGTGATAATGGTTTATTCACATGGGTCATGGGTCATCTGCATTAGGTTATCACTGGTCACATTCATTAATGGGTATTTGACATCATATGGGTCATATGCATTGGGTTGTAGTTGCTTATAGTGTCATGTTATGACACATCCATGATTGGTGACAATGGGTAATTAATATGGGTTATGGGTCATGTGCATTATGTTGTAGTGGCTTATAGTGTCATGTTATTAACCAATACATGACTGGTGATAGACAATGGGTAATTAACATGGGTCATGGGTCATGTGCATTGGGTTATAGTGGCTTATATTGTAATAGAACTCATGCATGACCAGCAATAATGGCTAATTCACATGGGTCATGGGTCATGTGCATTAGGTTATCATTTGTCACATTCATTAATGGGTATTTGACATCATATGGGTCATATGCATTGGGTTGTAGTGGCTTATAGTGTCATGTTACGACACATCCATGACTGGTGACAATGAGTAATTAACATGGGTCATGGGTTATGTGCATTAGGTTATAACTAGTCACATTAATTAATAGGTATTTAACATCATATGGGTCATATGCATTGGGTTGTAGTGGCTTATAGTGTCATGTTACAACCCATACATGATTGGTGATAATGGGTACTTAACATGAGTCATGGGTCATGTGCATTATGTTATAGAGGCTTATAGTGTCATGGACCCATGCCTTACCGGTGACAATGGCTAATTCACATGGGTCATGGGTCATGTGCATTTGGTTATCATTGGTCACATTAATTTTACCCCTAAGCATAACCAATAACCTATATCCTTTAACCCGTAATAATTGAGTGACGCGTGTAAAGCGGTCGGTAATAAATTACCGTTTACAGATAGAATTACTTTAGGAAAAGTAATAACTATTAGTCCGGGGTCGTATCCTCGAAGAGAGTTGAATAGAGATTTACCATTTAGCTTTATAAAATCTAAGTAAGCTCTAATGCAAATGTCTAGCTTATTTAACCCTTAAACTCTATGCCTCAGAGTAGGGCTGAGCATACGGTCCTCGGTCCGGCATTTTGGACCAATTCGGTCTTCGTTCTGGTCGGTCCGGTCCGGTCCAGTCGATCTTACCAAAAAACCCAAACATTATGCCTTGTAGGACCGGACCAAAGACCGAACCGGACCAGGCCGACCCGTACCGAACCGTACCATTTTGTTTCAGTCCTCGGTTCGGCGTTTCACCCCTACCTTAGAGAAAGTGAAGTGAGACAAACACAAAACTAAGCAAATATTAAGCATTAGATAATAAGCAATAAGCTAGCTTAATAATAATCTAATCTAAAAACTACTATTTTTATTAATTAAAATTGTAAACTTTATATAAACTCAAACTATATTTAATAATGAAAACTTGTATTAAAAAAATTTAGCTTAAAAATAAGCTGCACCGAAAACGCTTTAAACCAAATAAGCTACAACTTATTTAGTTTTGCTAAATTTGAAAATTTAAAAGTGAAACAAGTTGAAAATAAGCAGAGGGAGAAAAAGGCACGGTTTAATAAGCAGTTTCTATAAGCACTCTTTAAGCTACTAGCCAAAAACAATGAAGCTTAAACTTCTATATTAAAAAGGAAATGCATAACACTAACGAATAGGTTACTCTGGCAAGATGATAACCCGCTTGACTTTCGTAAGGGAGGTCGCGGGTTTGATTCTTGCTGGGGTGTAACATCATTTTTTATTTTCTTATTTTTATTTTTAAAAGCTAAAAGTAGTTTAGGCTTAATAATGTGACCATATGTACCGGTTTTTTGCTACACTTCAATAATGTGTGACAAAACTTGAGTCCATGATTTAGACACATAAACAAACACTTCATGTGACCATATATGACATTATGAATTTACACACACAAACACTCAATGTGACTAATATGAAATTTAATGATAACCGATTTCACATTTTCCTCTAAATAATAGCCACATGAATACTTCATGATGTGACTGTTATGAATATATTATTCATATATAATCACCTTAAATGTGGCCATAAATATAATTTAGTCACACATTTGTGATATGTTGTGGCTATTGTAAAGGCATATAGTCACATGATCGTGCTAGAAGTAAATGTGACTATACACATTAGCTTTTGGCAAGCAAACACAAACTAAACTTTAAACACACATATTAAGTTACGTGACCATATGTACTGGATTTTAGGTACACTTAAATAATGTGTGACAAAACGTTTAGTGTGACCATATATGGTATTTGGTCTTAGTGTTCAAGTGTGTGACATATATTTGTCACTATTTATATGTATATCGTGACTAATGATTCAACTTTACTTTTCATTTGTCACACGTCTCAAATTCATATGTGGCTAAATAATTAGCAAAAGATAGCAGTCACTCTTAAATAATGTGTGACAAAACTTGACTTTATAATTTAGACACAAAAAAAATTACTTCATGTGACCATATATGCCACTTTGGTCACATTGTTCAAGTGTGGACATATATTTGTCACTATTTATATGTATATCGTGACTATTGCTTTAAGCTTACTTGTATTTGTTACGCGTTCCAATGGCTAATTAGTAAATTTTGTCTATTTTGGTATCTTTAGCCACATAAATATGTGAATGTGTGGTCGTTCCATATTGCCCATGTGTGACGAAATCCACTTTTTGTACTAGTGTGAGATTAAAGGCCAATCAAGCTCAAACTCTCAAAATGTGGCTTTTGTATCTTTAGAAAACACTGGCAGTACTAATGAAGCAGTTAATACTGCTCATGAAGTTTCTACTGCTAGTTCACAGGGACAAGTTTCTTCCTTGACTTATACTGATAATGTCATGTTTTCCTTCTTTTCTAATCAATCTAATAGTACACAATTGGACAATGAAGATCTGGAGGATGATCTTGAAGAGATGGATCTCAAATGGCAGGTGGCCATGCTTACCATGAGGGTGAAAAGATTCTTAAAGAAGACAGGAAGGAATCTGAATTTCAATGGTAAAGAAACTGTTGGCTTTGATAAGACAAAGGTTGAATGTTACAACTGCCACATAAGAGGTCACTTTGCTAGAGAATGCAGGGCACCAAGGAATCAGGGGAATAGAAATGGAGATGCTCCAAGAAAGGTTGTACCAGTGGAAACTCCTGCAAATGCCTTGGTTGTTCAAGATGGGATATGTGGTTATGATTGGAGCTTTCAGGCTGAAGAAGGTATCACAAACTTAATGGCCTATACATCCCAAGGCTCATCAAGTTCAGACTCTGAGGGACATACTTGCTCTAAAGATTGCTTAAAATCGTATGAAACTCTTCAAAAACACTATGATCAACAGCGTGAAGCTCTTAATAAATATGATCTAGAAATTATAGGTTATCAAATAGGATTAGAATCATTAGAAGCTAGGATAGTTGTTCATGTAAAGAATGAAGCTGTTTATGAAGAAGATATTGTATTTTTAAAGTATGATGTACAAGTGAAAGATATCTCTATCAAAGACCTTAAAAATCAGTTAGAAGAAGCTTTAAAAGAGAAAGATGATTTGAAACTTAAACTAGAAAAATTTGAAGAATCATCAAAGAATCTAACTAAACTGATAAATAGTCAAATAAGTGCTAAAGACAAAGCTGGTCTTGGTTATGATAGTCAAATAAATGAGAGTGAAGTAGTTCATAGTGTGTTTAATAGTAGAGAAAGTGATGTAGAAAATAGTCCTGTAAATGATAGATTCAAAACAAGTAAAGGGTTTCATTCAGTTCCCCCTCCCTACACTGGGAACTACATGCCCTCAAGACCTGACTTATCATTTGCTGGGTTAGATGATTCTGTCTATAAGACTAACGTGAGTGAAACTGAAACTAGTATATCTAAGACTAGTAAGAATATTGTAGAAAATCCAAAAACTGTTAGGCCTAGTGCTCCTATCATTGAAGATTGGGACACTGATAGTGATAATGATAGTGTGTTTAGACGTAAAACTGATCAGACAAAACCAAAGTTTACAAAAATCAATTTTGTCAAATCTGATGAGAATGTGAAATCTGTTAATAAGGAAAATACATATAAGCAAGTAGAGTATCCTAGGAAAAGTCAAAGTCCTAGGGGTAATAGAAGAAACTAGAATGGAATGATGACTCAGAAACTAAGGAATGGTTTTGAGTTTATAAAGAAATCTTGTTTTGTATGTGGGAGTTTTAACCATTTAATCAAAGATTGTGATGACAATAAAATGGTAGAAAAACTTGTATTGAATAATAAGGGAAGGGTTACTGGTCAAAGGGAAATTAGACCAGTATGGAACAATGTTCAGAGGGTGAACCACCAAAAAAGATTGACTCACCCACATCCTAAAAGGAATTTTGTTCCAATAGCAGTTGCAACAAAGTTAGGACAAGTATCAGTTAATGCTGCTAAGCAAAACTCTCCAAGAGCAGCAGCATCAATTAGTACTGCCAGGCCTGTTAATACTGCTGCCCCTAAATCAAAAGTGAATGATGCATTACCCAAAACATATTCTTTTTTTAAAGCACATTCACGAGTAAGAAGGGCTATTAACCAAAAATCAGTAGCTAAAACCTATAATCTTAATGAAAAAGTTAAAACTGCTAGGGTTAACAATGTAACTACTGCTGGGCCAAAAGCAATAGTTAGTGCTGCTATAGGATATGAAGAAAATGCTGTTAAGTCCTCAACATGCTGGATTTGGAGACCAACAGGAAATGTTATTGACCATACTTCCAAAGACAATGGATCATACATGTTCAAAAGATTTGACTATGTTGATCTATAAGGCAGACTCAAGTCAGTAATGGCTTGGGTCCCCAAGAGAAACTAATTCTCTTATTTTGAGTATAGGGTAATCCACAATATACTTTATAGGATCAAGGGATTTTTGACAGTGGATGCTCTAGGCATATGACTGGAAACAAGTCCTTTCTTACAGATTATCAAGAGATTGATGGTGGATTTGTTGCATTTGGAGGAAGTACTAAAGGAGTGATTATGCTGGAGCTAGCCTTGACAGGAAATCCACAACAGGAGGTTGTCAATTTCTTGGCAAAAGGTTGATTTCATGGCAATGTAAAAAGAAAACTATAGTTGCCAACTCTACTACTAAAGCAGAGTATGTTGCTGCTGCAAATTCCTGTGGGCAAGTGTTGTGGATCCAAAATTAGATGCTTGATTATGGGTTCAATTTCATGAACATCAAGATTTACATTGATAATTGTATTGTGAAGAATCCAGTGTTTCATTCTAAAACTAAGCACATTTAAATAAGGCACCATTTCATCAGAGATTCTTATGAGAAGAGGCTCATTAAAGTGATTAAGATACATACAGATCACAATGTTGTAGATCTTCTCACAAAGGCATTTGATGTTAGCAAGTTTAAATTTCTGATTGCTAACATTGGATTACTTAATCTCTGAAGATGTGTTTGTTAGACTAATGATTAATATGGTTTGGAGATAATGTTAGAGATAAATTTGAAAATAAAACTGGTAGTTGTAAGGTTAATACTGCTAGGCATGTTTTAGTACTGCTAGGCAAAAGTTAGTACTACTAAGTATAATTAATACTGCTAGCTATACTTAAGACTGCTAGTTCAAACTATTAGTTATAACTTATACTGTTAAACAAGAAAATACTTTGGATTGTGTATTCTTGGTTTTGGACTAACATTTGCAGGCTAAGCATATTGAGTACATGATATTGAATGCTTCACCTCTAAAGTATTGATTGAGGGGAGGCTAATTATGTTAATATGCAGTCAAGAATGGATGGAAGTATATGTAACATCAAACAGAAGTGTGTGAAGAGTTAAA
Source organism: Tanacetum coccineum (assembly GCA_026074375.1). Classification (NCBI taxonomy): domain Eukaryota; kingdom Viridiplantae; phylum Streptophyta; class Magnoliopsida; order Asterales; family Asteraceae; genus Tanacetum; species Tanacetum coccineum. The sequence goes on along the minus strand of BQNB010016728.1, from coordinate 6,039 downwards.
CACCTAGGCAAGCCAAAATAGGTCAGGACACTAAGATACCTCAGTCTAGTGGTCCCCCTGAAAAGGTTGGTGATGAGGCTGTCCATAAGGAGTTAATTGACAGAATGGAAAGGGCTGCCACTACTGCTTCTAGCTTAGAAGCAGAGCAGGACAGTGGTAACATCAATAGGACCCAATCCATGGCAACACTTAATGAGCCAAGTCCTTAGGGAACTGGTTCAGGTAGTGGTCCCAGGTGCCAAGAAACCATATTGGGGGTGTAGATGCTCAAACTAGGTTTGAGACTACATCTAAATAGTCCAATGACCCACCTCTCTCAAGAGTTCACACACTTGGAAGTAGATAGGACATCATGAAACTAATGGAATTGATGGAACATTGTACACAACTGTCTGAATTATGAGCTTAAAAGAATAGAGAGATTTGTGAAATAAAAACAGAAAGAGAGCTTGTGAGAATCAAAATTGATGATGGAAATGCTTTTTGGAAAGAAATTAGGGTTAATACTCGTGTTTTAAAGTTAATGCTGCTCAGCTTAAACTTATTGCTGCTAAGCTTAAGTTAATGATGTTAGGCTTAATTTACTGCTGCCCGTATTAGTTTATGTTGCTAGGCATACACTTACTGCTGTTAGGCATAAGTTAATGCTGTCAGGCATAACTTGCTACTACTAGGTTAGTTAATACTGTTAGGCTTAACTTAATGCTGCTAGTTCAAGTTAATGATGTTGAGGATGATTTCATAAATACTTTGATTAAGGGTTTCAATCACTCATTTGTTCAATTTTACACTTTGTTATCCTCTCTAATCGTAAGCCCTAACTCAATTTCATCTTTAATCATCAAAACCCATCACAATGTCGACCCCAAAGTTTGCTGAAACTCACAATTTGGTTGCGTTTTTGGAGAAACCAAAAGAAAGTAATGGGTTTGAGGAAATTATTGATTTTTTGAATACAAGTTCTGTCCAATATGAGTTAACGGTTAATCCTAACATTTATACAACCTGTATTGAATAGTTCTGGACATCTGCTAAGGTTAAGACAGTTAATGAGGAATGTCAGATGCAAGCCCTAGTAGACAAAAAGAAGGTAATCATCACTGAGATGAGTATAAGAAGTGATCTTAAGTTGGATGATGCTGAAGGAATAAATTATCTACCTACTGCTACCATTTTTGCAGAATTGGAAAGAATGAGGTATGAAAATCTTACTCAAAAGCTTACATTCTACAAAGATTATTTTTCATCCCAATGGAAATTCCTTATCCATACCATACTGCAATGTCTTAGTGCTAAGACTACATCCTGGAATGAATTTAGTATCACTATGGCATCTGCTATTATATGTCTTGCCACAAACAAAAATTTCAACTTCTCCAAGTACATTTTTGATAATATGGTGAAGAACTTGGAGGGTAGGGTAAAATTTCTTATGTATCCAAGGTTTGTGCAAGTCTTCCTAGACAAACAAGTTGAGGGAATGTCCAGAAATAAAGGAATTTATGTTATACCTTCTTACACCAAGAAGGTGTTTGCTAACATGAAGAGACCAGGAAAGGGTTTTTCTAGAAAGGTCACACCTCTATTTGAAACAATGATGGTTTAAGCTACTGAAGACATGGGTGAAGATTCAGCTGCTCCTACTGATTCTCATTCCATACCCATTTATACTTAACCATTTTTATCTAAACCTCAAAAGAAAAAGTCAAGAAGGAAACAGAGGAAGGATAGTGGTCCTACATAGCCTATCCCTGATGAGGCTATCAATGAGGAGCATGTAGCTACCCCTTCTTGTGATCCACCTCAAAGTGGTGAGGATAGAATGCAACTTACTGAATTGATGGATCTTTGTACCTAATTACAATCAAGAGTTCTTGCTCTGGAGACTATAAAATCTAATCAAGCTTTGGAGATTGAGAACTTGAAAAGAAGAGTAAAGAGTTTGGAAAAGAGAAGGAAGTCAAGAACACCAGGGTTCAAGAGATTAAGGAAGGTTGGTTCAGCTAGCAGGGTAGAATTCTCTAGTGATGTTAGTTTAGGTGCTCAGGAGGATGCATCCAAACATGGGAGGAAAATTAATGATCTTGATGCTGATACAGAAGTGACTCTGGTAGATGAGACTCAAGAGATGAATGATGACAACCTGATGTTTGATACAGGTGTGTTGGAAAAGTAGGAAAATGGTCAATGAAGTGTTTGAATACATCCTCCTGATAGTGATGAAGACTTTTAATAAAGAAACTTAAAGATTTAGAAGATGAACATCAAGTTTAGGGGAGGATTGCTGGGATTAAAAGACTTCAAGATGATTCTTAGAGTTACTACTGCTTAGTTACAACTGCTGAGTGATTACTACTACTAGAAGGATTATGCTAACAGAGATGAGATCAAAGATTGATTGGAGAACAAGAATACTTACAAAGATAAGTATTAGTTATTTGTAAAGAAGATATGTATAACTTATTTGTTTTGGAGATTACGTTTGTTTATAGAAAAGATCATGGTAAGTTAGGAAAGTATTGTAAGTCTTGTAGGACTCCTTGGTGTATAAAAGGAGGTCCTAAAGCATAATGTTAGGAGTACATCTTTGATATTTGTAGCTTCAAGGTTATTTTGTAACCCTATCACTATTCCGAGTGATCATTTCATATTGAGGCTGAAAGTTTAGTAAAAGTTTGTTTACTGTTTTATTGTTCTTCTTAGTATTGCAAACTAGTTTCCGTATAGTTTGTGATATTCTTAATCTTAGTTTCTACTATAGTTGTTTTGGATCTATCCAACACAACTAAGCTTTAACAAGCTAAGTAATATCTATTCAAAAGGGATCAACACAACACACATAAAGTCCTTACATACCTTAAATTGATCCTGATTAGCTAAACCACAAACTTGGCTAGTTTTGTCGAACTAGCACCTAATTATCCCTTAATCCAATCATCATAAGTCAAAGCTTCCTAAAATTTTATTATCAACTTCCACATAACACATATATGATACAATAAACATAATCTCATATTAAAACCGGTTTAGTTACCTTGCATCTAAGCTAAGAAAAACATAAGCATTATCACCATCATCTTCAATCCTCCTATCTTATCCAATGCTAGCCTTTATAAATCATAATTACACATACAAAAATACATTAAAGAGGTATCACAACATGGGTTTATACAACCCATAACTTACCCAATATCCATCATTAATCATCATATGATCATGTCTTGATCATATGATGTAAAACCCAATTTCCTTTTACTTAATCTTTAATTAACACTAACCCTTGTTAATAGATATCTTAATTCTTGCTTTAGAATATTAATTACCTAAAACTCATAATTTACTTCATAAGCCTCAACTTCTTAATTCACTAATTCAAAGAGAATATAGTTACTTACTTGTGTAAGGATCATCACTAATTTTATTCTTATAATTACGACCTCCAATCTTTCATCCTAAATCACCAAGTCTTGTTCTTCCCTCCTTTTTCTTGTTGTTGGGTTGACACAGACAGAACACCAACACCTTTTTGGAATAAATGAGATGTCTGGGAATTATCCAGACGTTTGTTAGGTACTTCTTTGGCCTTTTGGCCATTTAGGTCCCTTATGTCCATTTCTTTCTTATTTGGCCACAATAACTTATTAGCATATTTATCACTTGGGAACCTTAGTCCCTTAGTTTTATTCTTTCCTAGTTGTGACACATGGTATCTTCTAAAGCTATTTATATAACATTAAGTTGACTTATGGTTTGACTATCCGGTTTACTAGCCAATCACATAACGTCTTCCAACTTAAAAATGTCATAGTCAAACTCATCTTATGGCATTATCGTGAATAAATACTTAAAAGCCGGTTTTGGGGTGTTACAAATCTATCCTCTTTATTTAGATTTCGTCTCTGAAATCTCTTTGTCTTTTCTTAACCAAAACTTAATCACATTGATCTCATATTACATCTTAGCGTTCACAAGCACACACTTAACTAGTTGCATCAACCTACATGGTTTTGCAACTTTAGCATGCTATTATACCTTTAATTATCCTTATCCCATTTTACTTCTTGTTCCTTCCTATCATACTTACATTCTTTCTAATGACATACCTCAATTAGGTGGCATTTTACTATTCCTAATTCCTTCATTTTAGTACCTTTTTCTCTATATCATTACGTTTCCATTTATTTCTTTTCTAACATTTCATCAAGAACCACATGTCACACACGAAATTACATTACATTGACTTGATGAAAGTTAACATTAGCTTATACTTTCTTACTTACCGTAACCATCTTACATTTATTTTTTATCGTTTCTATTTTAATACCTTGCTTTCGTTCCTTCTTTTTAGTTAATTTTCATCAAGGACCGTAAGTCACTTAGAATACTCAACACTTTTGACTTCATAATTTTAACTTTAGCTAATACTTTCTTATTTTTCATAAGGGTGCTGATATAATTTAGCGACCACCATACCCATTACTTACATTTAAAATATGCCATAAGGCATATTATAACATCAATTCAATTTTCATCCTTAGTCCTATATTCTTAACGTCTTAAACTTATCTTTCTCTCTAATGTCTCTACTAAAGGCCACACTCAAAATTCTTATTTCGCCTATCTTATTTCCTACGACATCTAACTAATCTTAGACTTTCATTTTCTACTTCCTTAATTCGTCTCGTGCTATGCCGAGAACACATACGCCTACTTATCTACACTTCTGTATTTACATTGAGAAGCGTCCCAATCAATGCAAATAAGGAAGTATAAACTTGTGGTTCGATGATTCACAATTTCTTATATAATGAAGAGGCATCCCAATCTATTTAAATAAGGAGACTATGAATCATCCTACTTATACACTTCTGACATAACACTCATACATTCTTATGTTTTCATTACTTTCCATTAGTCACATATCAATTACTCATTCATTTTTAATATAATCTTTTGTAGCCTTGGATCCAATTTTATTAACTTTTCCCAAAGGAAACTTGGCTCTTTCCCCGTAGGGATTCGCTCATTATCCATACCCTTGCGGTATCATTAACATTATTAGGCTATCCCGAAGGATACCATCACATTAGGCTATCCTGAAGGATACCATTACATTAGGCTATCCCGAAGGATACCATTACATTAGGCTATCTCGAAGGATACCATTACATTAGGCTATCCTAAAGGATACCATTACATTAATCATTGAATCCAAGCTAAATTTGAATTTATCATTCCTTACCCCTTTTCGTCATTTACGAACTTTTCTAATCATATACTTTTTCATTTCCATTTTTATTGCATTACGCAATTCTATCTCACCCTTTATCCATATTTCTTTATTTTTCACAAAATCCGAATGATACTTGTCATTCTCATGTATTACATATACGTATATGTTTTCACATTTCATTCATAGTTCTCTTGTCAACCCCAAGTTGACAACTTATTCAATTTTCTATACTAAAGCATCATTCTAGTTTGCTTAACTTTTCGCACATAGACCTTACATATGTTATGCTTAGAATATGCTTACTTACTTTACTTTATTCTTCAGTACATTCCTTTCATTCATTTACATGATTCTAATCATTCTTTACCATTCATTCATTTGGTTTAACTTAAAGTATACTCGTCTATTCATTTTACTTATCATACCTCTCCTTCATCTATGAATAAGATTGCATTCATTATTATTTATTACTTGCATATGTTTCGTACATAATCATATCATACCATCATGTTATACATTATTATGTTTTCTTCATTACATGACTTATCATACTTTAATCCTTTATTGCTAATTCATATAAGCACTTTCCTTCAATTCATAAAAAATTTACTTAGGCAACTTTTTCATAATTCAAACATTTTCACATTACTTAGCTTGTACTTACATACTCCCGTCATTACTTATTAAAATTCAATCCTATGCATTTATCTTAGCTCAAGCATTTCTTAAACTCATATCATCATATACATCTTACTTATATATATATATATATATATATATATATATATATATATATATATATATAC
>BQNB010016727.1:36105-71172 GCA_026074375.1 Tanacetum coccineum | reverse complement strand
CCAAGACTAGTTAACTTTATTTTCCAAGACTTGTTTGTTCCCAGACTTGTTTGTTTTTATGATCAGTTGGTACTATGTTTGTTTGTAGACTTGTTTGTTTAAGACAGGGGTTTTTGAATGAAATATGACATGGTGTTATTTTGCTTGTTATACCAGTTGGTTTTGGTGTTATTTTGCTTGTTTAATTTGGTTTAAAAATCTGCTAAAGGGTGTTTGGCAATGGGTTTAACCCAAGTCCTAAATGGTTTATTGTTCTATTTTGACCCATTGTTATTTTGCTTGTCTAGTTAATCTGTCAAAAACATTTAACTAATAGCAGACTTAAACAAAATGTTGCATACTCTTCATATATATAACCTTGAACTTCATTAATCAAAATTTATTGACCATTACATTATGTTATTTGGTCAATATGTTCAAGTCTTAACCATTACATTTCAAACATAAGCTAATACACCAGATCTTCACCCTTCGATTTCCAGGACATATTCATTACATCAAGTAAAAAAACAAGAAAAAAGGCACCATCCAAACCATTACATCAAGTAGAAAAACAAGAAAAAAACCCAACTACAAATCAACCAGATCTTCGGCCTTCGATTTCCAGCCTCCATTGCATTCAAAGATGATTGAAGTGCATTCAAAGATAATTCAAGTGCATTTCTTGATCTTAGCAAACCAGGGATGATAGCCAATGCACGAGCACACATAAGGGGATCAACCCATGAGAAAATTGGACAAGTATTGGTTGAACAAGAACGAAATCGGCGTCCTGGATTTGTGTCTGTCCATGATGTACGAATAATTGTTTGATTTCCACAAAAACAGTTCATCTTTAGAAAATTAGGGTTTATGTGTTTTTCAAATTGGGGGAAATGATCTATACTATGTGAATGTGTGTGGTTTTATACTAAGTTACAACACAGGGAGCATATATGCAATCCAAGTTTCATGTGTTAATAAAAATAAATGAAAAGACGAACTTGCCCTTCAAGTAAAAAAGATAACGATTTAGAGTTAACACAGTTAGTGACGAGGGAGCATGAATGCGACACAAGTTTCGTTCTAGGGAGGCCGCCTGCACTTTAGTAAGTTGGGGAGCAAATCTGCAAATTTGGGAAACCACAGGGAGCATATTTGCAGATTTCTCTTTCCTAAGATATCTCATGCATATCTCTAATTCTATCTTTAATTCTGTTCTACCAGACTTAACTATTACATTGACAGAACTAAATACATTGTACTACCAGTACTAATACTGATACTATCTTCTGCCAGTACTAATACTGATACTATCTTCACGCATAAAGAGTCCTTATTGGCAACAATATTCCACAAATGCTTTACTAAGAGAGCTTTATTCCAGTGTTCTAAGTACTCTAGGCCTAATCCACAATTTGGTTACAACATAAGCCGACATCACAACTTGGGACAAAATCTGCTATTGACTCCGAAAAACATAAATTTTTCGTCATCTATAACGCTATTGTCACAAAAAAATAATCTATAACCAAATAACATTATGCATCTGGATTTTAATTACAAGGTACACGCCGCCGCCACTCGTGTGTACCCTGTTAGTAATATTTTAATTAACAATGACTTCTCTCAAATTAAGGTTACTCTTAATGGTCACACCATTATACCTTACATCTAAGCGTCACATCAACTTTGTATCTCTATTTACCAACCCTCACTCCATCTCACTTTTCACTCCTAATGGTATCACACCATTATACAATTTGAAAGAATTTTTTATTAATTAAAAATTAAACTTTTTATCCATAAATTAAAAACTTTACATAGATTGATTAAAAACGTAAACGTACGAAAAAAACGTAATCATTACATAGATTATTAAAATCCTAAACTAATATGGTAAATCCTATCGCTTCTTGATCGCCCGCTTCATGTCCAACACAATCGTCCTATTTGTTTTTTACATGCATCCAAACAATATTTAGCTCTTATTTGATTTTGTAATTTTCCCTGCTAATTCAAACAAATCGCAATAAATCTCGTAATCTTTCTAAGATTCATCTGTTAGAAAAGTCTCAATCAATCCATAAGATTTTTGTATTCATTCTATGCTTTAATCATATCATCTTTAGTTGTGACCACTTTCTCAAACATCACAGCTAAGTCGATAATCGTTTGCATACGAATGTGATCCTCATCAACTTGTTTCATTACTTGAGTTTTGATTTCCTCGATGGTATGTGAAAGAAAACAATCCATAAGATTTTTGGTAAAGAATAATTGTTTTTTGGTACATAGTATTTAAGAAGTTGTGTTTAAAAATGTTGAAGTTTATGGGATATTTATATGTAATATAATAAGGGTTTTTCAAACTTGTGTCTTAAGGTGCAAGATGCACAAGCGGGAAAGCAAAAAGGAAGGATTCTTTTTGGGCGGGAAATAAAGAAATCCCACACCATGCATTTCGGGAAAAACAAAATTATTTCACTCACGGGACTTTACTCTCGCATGTAAACACACAATACCAAAAAAAACAAAATTATTTCCCACACCATGAGTGTTGTTTTTGTTTTGTGAGTATTTTTAAATGATACAAAGTATAAAAAAATTAATGAAAAAGAGAGAGGGTGCTACAATAGTTGAAGGAAAGTTGAGAGAAAAATAAAAAGAGTTTTTTTTATTATGTGGAGATGATGTGGCAACGGAAAACCCTCAACCACACCCTCCACACTTACACTCTGTTTCGAGTTTTTTTTAAAGGAATGGAAAGGGATGGGAAGGGAAATCATAAAATTTTGGTGTTCTTAAGTTTTTTATAAGAAGGAACATTAGGGGACGGGAAGGGAAGAGGGAGGGAAAGTATGGGCTTTTTTATGTAAATCTGTTTCGTCCAATTTTGGGAGGATTAGGAAGAAAATCAGTTTACTAAATTCATAGGCTCATGTAAAATTACAAATATATCATCATTATTCATCCACGTTCTATATATTTGACCTAGTTTTCACACATCATAAATCACAACTATTACCTATAACCGGCCTTTTTTTTAATTTTCTCTCATTACCAGGTATATAAGTTTATCCCTTGAATCTTATAAGTTTCATCTATGTCAGGGTTATTGTACGTTGTAATGTTCATATATAGTTGGTGACATCCACATGTTTAGTTGTGTGTTTTCATTCAATAGGTTTAAATGGTCAAGCAGCTTTTTGAATGTGTTTGTGTGCTATGTATACTTGCTATTCGTATGGTAGTCTTTTTTTTTGAACATCTATTCGTATGGTAGTCTCAAAGGAAAACTTCATAAAGATATATGATGACGTCACATATCAGGTTACATAACGTAATTCAACAACACAACATGTTATAAAGTACTACTAAATAAGATAGTAACAATTAACTACTAATGGTGCTTATAAAATTACAATGTTTTTGCCAAAAAAACCAATCAAAGAGAAGATGAACATAATGAACAATAGTTAACAATTTTGCCTTCACTGAAGTTGTATTCCATGAATATATCTCAGTTATTGGTATCTTCTCTGTATCTCGTGGTTCATGACAGATTGGGTAATGAAGAAAAATGAGCGAGTAATGTATATAATTTTGAAGATATATTGGTAATTTTTTTAGCTTCCTTATCATTTCCTTTCTACTTAAAAATAAAAACTCAAGAACATAAATTGCAATAATCACTTTTCTCATATTGTCATTCCTTACTTTACCCTTCTTATCCCATCCCTTTCCATTCTTTAAATTTTAGATTCGAGAACAGAGCGTTAGGGGCACAAGTTAAAGAGCCCCTCACAGTCTGTGTGTCAACTTCTTAATGACCAACAGTTATTTAGTGGTTCCCATATTAGGTCTCACAAATATTACGAGTGGAACATCAGATTTGCCACGTGTTGTGACAGCGGGTGCCCGGGTGCTTCATAAACCCGCACGTGAAGTCTATCCTGGAGAAATTGGGTCGGCTCGTGTTGACAAAGTTATTGATGATATGGTTAAGGTCATGAGGAAACGACGTGCAGTGGGACTTGCTGCTCCCCAGATTGGTGTTCCCTTAAGAGTTAGTTTTCATTACTTTTTCTTTCCGTACTTAGTAATGGTTTCTTTTAAGTATATAGTAATATCACTATTGACTCACACGCAGATTATTGTGTTGGAGGACACTAAATTACGCAAAGCACTTTCACCAAATAAATATAACAAGGAACAAGATAGACGCCCTTTTGATCTTCTTGTATGTCAATCCACCTTTAAACCGTGTAACTTCGCTAGTTAATTAATTGTCAATCTGAAAGTCTCATATATCTATTTGGTTTATTGAAAATGTAGGTTATTTTGAACCCAAAACTAAAAGAAAAGAGCAACAAAACGGCATTGTCTTTCGAAGGTTGTCTAAGGTGAGTTCAATGACCATGTATGGTCGATCTTTATAAGATACTGTAATATACATGTTGAGTAGTTGAGTACACTACAAGTCTCTAACAATAAAATGTTACACATTGAGGAAGATTATGATGGTTTCTTTTTAACTATGATTTTCGCAGTGTGCCTGGGTACGAAGCAATGGTGGAGAGATTCCTAGAGGTAGAGGTCACAGGGTTGGATCAAGATGGGCAGCCAATAAAGGTAGATGCCTCAGGGTGGCTGGCTCGTATTTTACAACACGAGTGTGATCATCTAGACGTTGTTCTATATGTTGACAAGATGGAGAAGCGAACTTTCAGAACTGTAAGGTATCACAATATGCCTCTTGCTAAAGGTTGGCCCCAACAACGTGTTAGCTAACTTCTTTCTTCTTCTTTGTTTTCCATAAACTTGTGAATCTTAAACCGGACCATGTGACATGATAACTTGAATCTAATCATATCTGGTGATTAAGTAGTTTTAGATCGAGTCACATTGGTATTTGCTTGATTATTAATTAATCGGAGTAGATGATTTACAAGCAGTGAATTATATTATCGGGTAATGAATTACAGTACTTACTTTTCAAATCAACCCGGCTCATAAAATTAGTTACTGTAAATTTAAGGATAAGTAAATAAAATAGTTAAACACACAGCAAAATCCTACCTCAATAGATGACAATTATGGCCAGACTCTCAACTAGTATAGAATAATCTTTAAACCATCATGCTACCGAACGCCCTGCTTAGGACAACCCTTGGCAAGAGGCAAGTCCACATTATCTATGGTCCTGAATGTTCGTTTCAGCATTTTGTCGACATACAAAGTTCCCTCTAGATGATCACATTCGTGTTGTAAAATACGAGCCTGCCACCCACAAGCATCTACCTTTATGGGCTTCCCCTCGCGATCCAACCCTGTCACCTCTACTTCTAGGTACCTTTCCACTAGTGCTATTTAATCCAACCAACACTGCTCAAAAATGCATGCCTCGAGTTATGATCAACACTCATCTATGTGTGGTTGTGTTTGGGGAGTGTTTGCGATATGCAATTTTAAATATCGATTATGGTGAGTTAGATCACTTGAAATAATCACAATCAAGAATTGGTCAGCATCAGAATTGGATTACGTGGTTTGAAGTTTATTAAACTGTTAAAACTTTATAAGAAGGACAGTGAACTCACCTCAAGCAGCCTTCGAAAAACAATGCCGATTTGTTGCCCTTCCTTTTAAGTTTTGGATTCAAAATAACCTACATTATCAAGAAACCAATTAAAAAACTTAAACGTCACTATGTAAGAATCGGGGTTACTCAATTTTGAAGGTGGATTGACGTACCAACAGATCAAAAGGGCGTCTGTCCTGTGCTATGTTCTCGTCCTCTGGTGCATGTGCTATGTATTCTTTAGTGTCCTCCAACACTATTATCTGCTCGTGGATCAACAATAGTAGGGGGTAATTAGTTTTAAGGAAAGTGATTTAGTAGCAGGAATAATCATATGCAGATAAAGAGCTGCAATAAAACAGCCTTGTTGGGTATTCTATTGTTTCAGTTGCAAATAGCGATAATGAAATAATCAGCCACTTGAGAACTGCGCAGCATCGAATCATTTAAAGTCATATATGCAAAATGACCCCTAAATAGTGTTCAGGATTGCTTATTTATAACTACATGTACTTCATATAAATAAACATAGCCTTGTAACTTTGTTACAACTCCTTCAAAGGTAGTGTTCAGGATTGCTTATTTACAACTACATGTACTTCATATAAATAAACATAGCCCGGAAATGAGTTGTAACAAAACGCAATTATCAAAGTAATAAGCTCTATAGTTGCTGCAGTACTAATCTTTTAAGGACTTCAGAGGTCCAATAACATAAAGATATTTAGCTCAGATAACTCCTAAACTGATTACCCAAAACTTGTTATAATTATCTAGGTGTGTCCCAAACACCCCATAAAAAGATAACATGCCATCAGGGACCGAAGCAGAACTAGAAATGACATCCTGCCATCCTGGTGCCAGGGGCAGAGCCAGAAATTTTTGCTCGAAGGGGCACATTTCGATCATTTTTATAAACTACACTACAAATTGGTTCGTAGGGGGGCAAATGACAACAAAAGCAGGATATTTTAGAAAATTTACACTACAATTTTTTTCGCTCCCCTCCCTATCTCCGTCATGCCTGTTGCATTTACGAAAAACAAAATAAGACTACAAACACATTTTTTTGAGACGAGGTGCATTTCCGAAAATTTGAGATTTTGTCGAGACCGGGTGCATTTTCCGAAAATTTGAGATTTTTTTGAGACCCGGCGCATTTCCGAAAATTTGGGTGCATTTCCGAAATTCTGAGATTTTTTTTAAGAGCGGGTGCATTTCCGCAAATTTAAGAATTTTTTCGAGAACGGGTGAATTTCTGAAATTTTGAGATTTTTTACGAGAATTACAATGTTTTAAAAACCGGTTTTCTAACTGACCCGATCAAGTCACGGGTCACGGTTCAACCGGTTTAACCGGCGATTCAACCAGGGTTTTCGGCCAAAAATGGCTTCTGATTACCCGACCGGTCGGGTCAACCCGGGTTTTAAAACACTTAGAAAATTAACACTACACAACTAAAATGGTAAAAAAAAAAAGAGGACTAACTTTTTTGGAAATACCAATTTGAGGAGCAGCAAGACCAACACCAGGTCTTGTCCTCATAACATTCACCATATCATCTATTATCTTTTGAACCCGACCCGACCCGATCTCCTCAGCCAACACCTCCTTTGCCGGTTCATGCAAAACCGGGTCACCCGCTTGCACTATACCCGGCAACTCAGCAACAACCTTTGTCTTCTTTCTCAACCCAGCTAACCAGCTTGCATGACTATAATAACATGTGTTTTTGGCGGGAAATGATGGGTTTACGGTGGGTTTGGGTTTTGGTTGGGTTAAGTGTTTTCCGGCGACCGGAAAACGTGACAGCCGTCGTAGTGAGTTCATTATTATTGATTTGGGTTTTGGGTTTTGGGTTTTGGTTTAATTGTTTGGGCCTAAATGGGGTCATGTTATTGGGCTTGAACCATGCAAAATATTTCATTGGCTTTGATCATTAGTTGGGTCATGGATGGGTACCCAATAAACCGAAAACCGAAACCGAATCAAATAAAAAAACTAAATCGAACTTATAACCGAACCGAATTTATTAAAACCAAATTGAACCGAACTAAAAATTTCAGTTTTTTTTAGTTTTAATTGTTTTTTTTATTTGAAGAAAAATAGATGGCTATGATGTGTTTTTTTGTTCTTTGAGATGATATTGTTCAATCATGATCTCACCTCTTTATTTATATATACTATATGGCGCATGAGAAATTATAGTTATATTAAGCCAAAAAAATTAAGGCAGTCCAAGATCTGCCCATTGCAGCCCAAAACTTAAAAGAAAAATATTACAAATTGTACCTTTAAACAAGCAGGATTAGAGGTGCAAACTCTAACCGGTTTTTTTAAAAACCGGTCCAAAAAACCGGAACCGGTTTTTATTTAACCGAATCGTTTAGACCGGTTTTCGGGTTTAATAAGCGACCGATTTTTTACCGGTTCTAAACCCGGTTTTATCCGGTTTTTTAAAATAACAGATTTAACCGGTTTTTTATTTATTTTTTCAAATTTTTTTTTATATCCGTTTAAAAAAAACCGGTTTTAACCGGTTAAAAAAACCGGTCAACACTAGCCGTTATATACTTTTTTTTAAAAACCGGTTTTTCCGGTTTTTTAAAAAAAATTCAAACGGTCATATGGCTTTATAGCCGTTTTTTTTTGTTTTTTTTTTTTGATATGAATTGGTAGTATAAATACATGTAATGAGTTGGGGTTGAAAACACATCAAAAACACTCACTAATCTCTCTAATTTCTCTAATCCCTCTATAATGGAAAACTCACAATACAAAAAGGCTTCCATATATCCTCCTGTTTCTACTTAGACATGTACGAAAAAGTTTATACAAATGATGATGTTGTGCCAAATTTAGACCAACTGACGGAGAAAATGATAAGTTTGGGTCTAATTACGAATTTGTGTGTTATGGATTGATGGGTGGAAAAAGGCTTGCGTTGCAAAGAAATGTTCTGAAAATTTTATAACCCCACGTCTAACACTACACTAAGGACTCATAAGAGCGGTTGTAGTGCGGTTAGCCAAAATGATACGTCACAAGGTACTATTGGTGCGGATGGTCAAGTTTTTATATTTGATAATGATGCGGTTCGACTTGATTTTACGAAGTTTGTCATTCAACAAACGCTTCCATTCAACCACTTCGACAACGTCAAGCTTACGGAGATCATCAAAAGAGGCTACAAAACCGCCGGTATAACATGTAAGTCGTACTTACTCTTAGAAGTGTTGCTTTTAAATTATGGGAAACGGCTCTAACTAAAAAGATATTATTGATCGGTTTTCGTGATTATAAATATGGTATTGTTTTATAATAGGATATTGGACCGCACCACATGGTACGGCAAATTCTTATTCAGCCGTTTACGGCTCATTGGTTTAATCCCGCATCTTGGTTATTAATGAAAGGGACCAATTGCTTTTAAACTATTCGGTTATCTCATACGGGTTTTAATCTAAGAAAAAAATTTACCATGACACTTTAATTGAATATTATTTTAGGATAATAAAGTTTTTACGATTTCACTAGATAATGCATCTAATAATACTAGTGCTATGAGATTTGTTAAAAATTAACGTATAAAACCGTTTTTTTGAGGGTTTTTTTTCATTCCCGTTGTGTTGCTCATGTTATAAATTTATCCGTGCAAGCGGCATTAAAAATATGTGATAGTTTAAAGATGAAATTTAGGGGTTTATTAGTAACTATATATAGTTCGAGTAACGAACGACAAATGAACTATAGACGTTTTCGTAAACAATGTGGTGAAGAACCCCTAGGACCTTGCTATGATAATAATACTAGGTGGAATTCTACTTGCATGATGTTTGAAAATATATTACGACAACGTGAGACTTTAAACGCTTTTAATGAAACACTTGTTAATAGAAATAAGTCCGTTTCGATAAGCGACCAAGATTGGGATCTACTAAATGATTTAACTATTTTTTTACAAGTTTTTAAAGGGGCAACAACTATATTATCGGGTGTTTATTACCCAACTAGCTCATTAGTTTTAAATCAAATTTATGCTATGACGAAAAAATTAGACGAATTAAAAACCTCACCTAGTCAAATGTTTAGAAGAATGGTTAAAGTTATAAAAAAGAAATTTGTAAAATATTTTGCTAATTTACCTTTGGTTTTTACTTGTTCCGCCGCACTTAATCCATGTTTAAATGTTAGAGGCGTAGAACTTTTAATAACAAGAATAATGAACAATTTAGACTTATCCTTTGGGTTAGACGCTAACAACCCCGACCCCAACTATATAAACTCTCAAGAGGTTACACACTTGAAAGTGGGAAGAACAATATGAAACTATTAGAATTGATGAAACTTTGTACAAAATTGTCAAATATGTTGCATAAAAACAGAAAGAGTGATTTGGTGAGCCAAAAGAAATGAGAGATTAAGTGAGCTTAAAATAGAAAGAGATATGTGTGAATAAAAACAGAAATGAGTGTGAGTTTGGTCCAACTTTTGTGAGTAGTTTAATGCATAAGAAGTATTGCTTAGTAGTCACGGATGATTATAGCAGGTTTACATAGGTTTTCTTTTTAAAAACTAAGGATGAAACCAGTGAGATTCTTAAGAACTTTATCAAAGAAATAGAAAACCTTATGGATAAGAAAGTGAAAATAATCAAGAGTGATAATGGAACAGAGTTTAAGAATAAAGTTATGGGCGATTTTTGCAGAGAAAAAGGTATTAAGAGGGAATATAGTGTAGCCAGGACTCCTCAGCAAAATGGTGTGGCTGAGAGGAGGAATAGGACACTAATTTAAGGCTGCTAGATAAATATGTTAGCTGACCTCTATGTTATCCTGAACCACATGTGTGGGATGAATTAGATTTGCTTGGGCTTGCTATGTACCAGATGGGATCTTGGTAGGTATGTATCATAACAAGACAACCTTTCTGAAAGGTTTTGGGTTTTAAACATGCTCTAAGCTTTATGAATCATGTGGATGTAATTGTGACCATTCTTTAATACTTTTGACAGTTGTGGCAAGTTTGATGGCAAAAGTGATGAAAGTTTATTTGTGGTATTCTATTGAGTAGTAAAGCTTTTAGAGTATACAACACTAAAACTAGGAGGGTAGAAAAAAACTTGCATATTGGGTTTTTAGAGAATAAGCCTATGATAGAAGGGAATGGTCTAAAGTGGTTGTTTGATATTGATTCTCTAACCCAATCTATGAATTATGTACCAGTTTCTGCAGGTGCAATCCATTATAATGTATCTGCATGTACACCGGCAAGTTTGCCATTTGTTGCCCAATTGGAAAGATGTTCATACTTTGATTCACTACCATGATGTTGATCACGCGTGAACTAAAAATATGTTGATGATGATCAAAAGCGGATAGAGATGGTCTTGATATGAGAATGTATAATCAGATAAGTCTGAGGATGTTAGCAGTCTTAAGATAGGTAAGGCTGTTGGACAACATGTAATCCCTACTTTGTCTGTCTGTTGTTCTACTGGGAGCTTTAAACTTCAATGTTGTTGGTCCATATCAGTTTTTAATGCCTTGGTTTATATGATCAAGATAGCCCTAAAGACATGTTCACATGGGAGCTAGTCATACACTTGAAGCCACTCATGTTGAGTTCTTCAGTGATGAAGATGAACCAGAAGTTGATTTGGGGAACATCACAAATTCCTATACAGTTTTAACCACTTCAAATACAAGAATTCATAAGAAATCACCAATGATGAAAATTGATTGGTGATGTGAAGTCATCTGTTTATAAGACAAAGAAGAATGACAAAACCTACTTTGAAAAAGAGTTTCCTCTGTGTTTATATGAACAGAGTAAACACATTTATTACCCTGAATACTTGTTTATATGCTTGTTTCCTATCACAGATTGAACCCACAAGTATTGCTAAAGCTCTATCTGATTCATCTTGGGTGGAAGCAATGCAGAAAGAACTTTTGCAATTCAAACTCTAACATGTTTGGATACTTGTGGATTTGCCTATTAGAAAGAGGGCTATTGGAACAAAATTGGGTCTAAAGAAACAAGAGATAAGATGAAAGGGGATTTGTGATAAGGAATAAAGCTCTATCCTATTCCCATAAGGTTGGTTGCACACTGGAGTCATAAACCAAGAAGATGTATAGCTATGATGAAGTTTTTGCTTTGTGGGAAGAAATTGAGGCAATAAGATTGTTTTTGGAATATGTTCTTTTAGGGGTTTTTCTGGTATATATCAAATGGATGTGGAGAGTGAGATTTCTTATATGAGAATATTAAGGGAAGATGTTTATGTTACTCAACCACCAGGATTGTAAAGATACTAACCATACCATACAAAGTTTACTAGGTGGTATGGCACTTTATGGGGTTAGCACTCAAACACAACGAGCATGGTATGAAACCTTGGATAATAATTTGGTGGGGCTATGGGGTTTCATAAAATAGGGAAGAATAGGATAAGACATTGTTTATCAAGAAGCAAAAAGGAGATTATTTTTCTATACAGCGTTCTTGTTTGATGACAGTATCTTTGAGCACTTTAAAAAACAAAGTGAAATGTTGTACTGGATTTGAGAAGCTTATGAAGGATAAGTTTTAGATGCGCTATATGGGATAACTTACTTTCTTTCTAGGATTACAAGTACAGTAGAAGGAAGATGGAATATTTACCAGTCAGGATAAATATGTAGCTGAGATTTTAAAGAAATTCAACTATACTGATGTAAAGTCTGCTTCAACTCCAGTTGATTTGGAAAAGCCTTTAGTCAAAGATGGAGACTGCTGTTGGATGTTTATGTCAGCTTTATCAATGAATCTTTGATTAGGTATTTGATGTATCTCATC
Source organism: Tanacetum coccineum (assembly GCA_026074375.1). Classification (NCBI taxonomy): domain Eukaryota; kingdom Viridiplantae; phylum Streptophyta; class Magnoliopsida; order Asterales; family Asteraceae; genus Tanacetum; species Tanacetum coccineum. Next base: position 58,766 of record BQNB010016727.1, on the reverse strand, counting down.
AGCTACTCTAGGCCAGAGATTATGTTGGCAGTATGTGCATGGCCAGATTTAAAGTTACTCCAAAGAACATAACATTCTCTTAGCTAAAGTAAAGGAGAATTTTTTAGATATTTGAAAGGCAAACCAACTTTAGTCCCTTTGGGTATTCTAGGGATACCTCTATTGGAACTAGTTGCTATACTGATAGTGGACTATGTTGGAGAACTCTTGATTGGAAGTCTACTTACTAGAGGTTGTAAAGTTCTGTGGGAATAGGTTGATATCTTGGCAGTGCAAGAAGCAAACTGTGGTTGCCACCTCTACAACTGAAGCTAAATATGTGGTTGCTGCTAGTTGTTGTAGACAAGTACTCTGGATTCAAAACCTGTATTATGGGTATAATTTCATACATATTATCATTAATATTGACAATAACAGTACTATTTGCATTATTGAAAATCCTATTCAACATTCTAAAACCAAACTATAGAGAATTAGACATATTTTATAAGAGATTGCAATACTAAAAAGTTAATTCAAATGGTTTAAATTCATACTGATCATAATGTTGCAGATCTTCTTACAAAAGGTTTTGATGCAAGAAGGTTTCAGTACTTGGTCTCAAGTATTGGAATGCTTAATCCTTAGATGTCTACATCTCTTTATGTCTTTGTAAAAGTTTTGTAAAGGATTAGTACTGTTAGTCTTGTCATTAGTAGTGGTTATATTAAAACTGCCTTGTTTAAATTGTTAGTCATACTTAATGCTGTCAAGAAGAAAATACTTTGGATTGTGTAATTTTTTGCTATGAAATAAACCACCTGGGTTAGCACCATTGAAATATGTTGTTGAATGCTTCACCTCTGAAGTAATGCTAAGAGGAAGTTAATGTTCTTGGATTATAGTTTTTAAAACTTTTATTCATCGGGTTATGTATAAATTTATGGAAACCTCATGGGAATTTCACATGTCTACTAGTTTTTCTAGTGTGCTTGTGATGAATAGAGGCATGTTGTTGTATAATTATTGAAGACAGAGTTAATACTGTTAGACATCTCTTAATACTTCTAGGCAAAAAATTAATACTGCCAAGCAAAAGATAATGTTGTTGGGATGACATGAGAGCCAAGGTTACAACTGTTGAGTAAATTCTTATCCCTTGAAGCATTGTTTAAGGGGAAGCTACTTATGTCAATATACAGTTAAAGCATGGATAGAAGGATATGTTATATCAAAAGTGTGTTAAAAAGAATCAAAAACATCTAGGCATGTCAAAAGAGGTCGGGACACCAAGGATACTAGTATATGGTCCTTATATTAAAGGTTGGTGATGAGGTTGTCCATAAGGAGTTGGGTGACAGAATGGAAAGGGCTGCCACTACTGCTTCTAGCTTAGAAGCAGAGCAGGACAGTGGTACACTCAAATAGAGACCAATCCATGGCAAAAACGTAATCGGGATCATTAATTGGGAATTGGTTCATGTAGTGGTCCCAGGTTCCAAGATACCATATTAGGGGATGTGGATGCTTAAACTAGGTTTGAGACTACATCTAAATAGGCCAATGATCTACCTCTCTCAAGAGGTTACACACTTGGAAGTGGAAAAGACAGTATGAAATTATTGGAATTGATGGAACTTTGTATAAAACTGTCAAATATATTGCATAAAAATAGAAAGAGTGTTTGGCGAGCCAAAAGAAATGAGAGATTAAGTGAGCTTAAAAATAGAAAGAAAAATGTGTAAATAAAACAGAAATGAGTGATTATGTGAGCAAAAAGAATTGAGAGATATTGTGAGCATAAAAACAGAAAGAGAGCTTGTGAAGAGAAATCATTGTTGATAGAAGTCTTTTTGGAAAGGTTATTAAAGTTAGTGCTGGTAACTTAAAACTTAATGTTGTTAGTCTTAGGTTATTGGGTTACTTACTACTGTTAGGCATAACATTGTGCTGTCAGTTTAAGTTAATGCTGCTAGGCCTAATTTAGTGATGCCAGTTCAAGTTAATGCTGCTGAGGGTGATTCTATAAATACTTCAGTTTAGGGTTTTATTCGATTTCAATCATCAAATACTCTTCGATACATAAACCTAACTAATTCATCTTTGATCATTCAAAAACATAACACATTTCTTTTTACTCAATCATAATATATTACAATGTCATACCTAACGTTTGTTTGACACACTCACTTAATATGGTCGCATTCTTGGAGAAAAACAGCTGAAGGTGATGGGGTTTCATGAGATTATCGATTTTCTGAATGCTAACCAAATTTAGTATGCTTTAATTGTCAATCCTATCATCTATACATCTTGCATTCAACAGTTTTGGTCAACTGCAAAGGCAAAGACGATTTATTATTGAACATCAGTATCATAACGCCTATTTGAATAGCAAGAAAAGGTGATCATCATGGAGACATAGAATTCAGAATTGAGACACTTTACTCCTTGGAAGATGACTCGGAGGTACTGATTGTTTGCCATTCTGCTACAATTTTCGAAAAAACATCACAGAAGAGGGTGGTATGAAAACATTTCTCAAAATGCTTATATTTTATAATGCTTTCTTCTTATCCGCAATGGAATGTTCTTAATTCTTACCTTTACCAGTTCGCCTGTAGCTGACTAACTCGCCACTGCAATTGAACTATTCAGTAGTCAATGCTTCCTTTATGTGCTTATGCTTGGGCTACAATCCCACCCATAATTTTTTCTGTCTATGTACAATTTTTGATGCTATGGTGAAAAACGTAGATAGAGGGGGTAAATTTGCTTTGAGATCTTGTGTGGTACATGCGTTTTACTTAATCAACCACCAACCTTGGTGATATGTCACATCTTTATGATGATTTATCGTAAACCTTACACCTCAAAGGCTCAGAAGAAAATCTTTGCCATTATGAGGAAGAGGGGAAGAAAGGATTTTTCTGGGAAGAATAACACCTTTGTTTGCAACATTGATGGCTTCAACACTACTAAGATGAGGGTGTAGATTCAGGCAATCCTACTTGTACTTCTATCCAGGACACCCTTATTATCTCAACCATCATCATCTAATCTCATGTGAAAAGTTAGGAGGCAGGAAAGAGAAAGGACGCGGTAAGGTGCCCACAACAACGGGATGCTCAGCGCGCGCCGCGCACTAAACTTCCAATGATCCCCTCTTAGTGGTGAAGGATGCAATCGCACTCTCTAACAGATGATGATTTTGTCGCTCGTACTAAACTTATCAAAAACAGGTTTTTGATTTGGAGAAAGGCAGAAGGAATGCTCAAGCAAAGGAGATTGCTGATTTGAAGAAGAGGGTCCAGGAAGTTGGAAAGGATAAAAATATCAAGAACTACAGGATTAAAAAGACTAAGAAAAGTTGGTATGTCTGGAAGAGTTGAATCTCCTAAGGATAAAGATAGTTTGGGTGATCATGAAGATGCATCCAAACAGGGGAGGAGTATTGAAGACAATGATAAGGATGCTTGATTGTTTCTTTAGTTGATGTACTGGGGAGGCTCTGATAATGAAGAAATGTTTGATACAAATGTTCTTCATGGTGATGAGGTAAAATGTGGATAATGCCAGTTGGTGAGATACAGGCAGCACGAGTGCAAAGGAATGAGAGGTCAGATCCTATCAGAAGTGTTGAAGTCTGGCTGTTCTCATACATTATTGAAGAAATATCTTGGGCTTGGACACTTTATTCAAATTAAAAGCAGTAAATCCAATAAGTTGGTACTTACTGCTGCTACAACAACAAACAAACTACAAGACCCAAGGCCTAGACATGCCCTAGAGGGTTTTTAAGTTAGGGATGCCAAGTGAATTCAGATTCCATAAGAATCACAACCATCAATGATTAAAGAATAAGATATGCATTCATGTATTGAGACGTATAACTCTCGCGTCTTGGAAATAGATATGTTAAAATTTTATTCTTGATGGGATTTGGCAAAGACAATTCCGTCATATCGCTAAGGTGTATTAGAGGCTGAATTTTAGCTGAAAGAAGAAAGCGCGCGCGCTAGGGAAAAAAGGAAGAAGAAGGCCAAAAAGCTTTGATTGAGTCACGGGATAATATACAAGCTATGTTGGAGGCAGGATTTTGGAGTTAGCTCAGAGGCATAACATAATAGAAGAACAATGAGAGCTAACTATGGAAGCAGTTCATGACTGAATTTGTAGGCTTATGAAACTAAAGAAAAAAAAGCTTTGGCAATGCTTAGAGCTGAAGAGTAATGAAGAAAAGCACCAACTAAAGTCAAAAAATGAATCTATGTCTATCTATCACGCAAAAACATGGGTGAGCCTGAACAAACATAATCAAAATTCCTCAGGAGGCATGAGCTATGAAGAGATCTAGAAGATGTTTGATAATGAAATGAAGGAGAGTTATATACTTGTTGTTCCTATGGATTTCAAAGGTAGTAAAAACGGGAAAAGGAAACAAAGGAAAGTTCTTTAAACAAACTGAGGAGACCGCGCGAAACCGCGCGCTCGCTCTCGTCAATGAAAGCAGAAAGAAAGTAGAGTGGAGAAAGCTTATAAGAAAGCAGAAAAAAGATGCTTGGTAAGAAAAGAGCAGAGGAGAGAGTAAGCAACAACAAGAATTTCATAACGTAAGATAAAGAATAAAGGGATGTTTAAAGAGACAGATGAAGCATGCCAAAAGTTGAAGTTGATGATGAAGCTGAGCTGAAAAAGCATTTGGTGTAGAGAGAAAGATGATGATAATAGCCAATTGATGCTATACCACGTGTAACCTATCACCAAGTGAATGTTGATACTAGCTTCTTAAGACAGGGAATTATGGCACATTATCAATTGATAAGAGCAGGTGGAATACAAGCTTCAGGGTATTTGTAGAGAAGTTTTGTAGGATTATTTGGAAATTGGTAATGACCTAAAGCATGGAGATTACAAGTGCTAAAGATAAACATTGTAAGAGAGTTGTGGGGTGATTTTTAAATGTCATGTTTGACAGACATAAAAGTGATGTATGGAGAACTCTACATGGGATACCAAATGCGCGATATTTAACAAGTTGTTTGATTAATGTGGTGTGCAAGTTGTTTAGGTGTGAAAAATGGTCCACATCTTTATGTTGGTTGTCGCTCAAAAGAGATACTCACTCTTAACCATTTACAATCATAAATAAGCTTTTTAACAAGAAACTTCAAATTGATTATTGGAATGGATGTGCTTCATACGCCAAATCATAGCTTTGGTTTAAAGCAAGGCCAAAAATGGTCTATTAAAAGGTTTGAATAGCATCTTACAATGATAGCTTGATGAAGAATTTTATAACAAAGGAACTTTGAAGATTCAGAAGATGAACATCAAGTTGAGGGGAGGATTGTTGGGGACTTAAAGAAAGGACTTCAAGGATTCTTTAGAGTTTTATTCTGCTTAGGTACATAAATGAGGAACTATTATGCTATGTTGTAGTACTGGTAGGGATTAAGTTCCCACGTGCCGTGTTTCTTATTGTTTGTATAAATATTGAGTAATTAGCGATTTTAGTTATACTAGTTAGTTGAGTTAACAATGATCAGAGGTTTGTAGAATGTAATTAAAGCGAAGTAGTTAGTGTTGCTAGTTGTAATGTTTGATAAATGACTGCTAGTGAATTGTTACTGTTGTGAGTATATATAATCTTGTTCTGATTAGTTCTATTATAGTTTACTAATGGCTTATGTTTATTAGTGTTGCTGGTAAAAAAAAGTTTTTGCTGCTGGATTTCAACTGCTAGAAAGACTTACTCAGTTCCTACCCCGAAGGCATAATGACGGTTTAAAGAGATAAAGTTTGTGTACTGGTGTTACAAGAATGAAGGGTGATAGATATGTATTGTTTATGGTTGGTCAAGAGGGTATAATGGTTGGGGGGTGTTAGTGGTTGTTGGGGGGTGGATTAATACTATTTTAGGTAGTGTAAGGTGTGATTTTCGCAATACACGTTAGTATATACTTACGAAGTTTTACAACAAGTTTAGTTTGGATTTGTCCAAGGTTAATTTAACCTTAGCCACTAAGGAATCGATAAGGATTGGGATCAAAAGAGATAAGCATCGTGTTCAAGGTTTTCATACAACAAAGTCACTTGAAGATCAGCACGTGTTAATCTTTAGGGTTTCGTTCATATTGCTTTAATCCTGTAATTCGAGTTTTGTTGCTATGGACTTATGCTGCTGTGAAGACATCATGATCTGGGTCATTTGGATCTGGTTGGTGTTGAAATCTAAAGTACTGATCTGATATTGATGATGTTACAGAGAATTGGTTTTTTGTGTTGATGTTTGTGTTATCTTGGAAGTTGCATCAGGTTGTCTTCTGTTGCCTTGTACAATGAAGAATAATAAACAGGTATTTTTGTTCATGGTTATTGGCTGATATGATATGTCTTGTGATATGTGTTTCTGTGTTGCACATATAAAGAAGCAACAGAGAAATAGTGATTCTAACAACAGTTTTTTATACGGGTAGGAGTTCTTCGTATGATGTGAAATCCTTACTTTTTAGGGATATATATTTTTAGTTCCCATATTGAACGTGGTTGTTACTTTATTTTTTTTTATTAGGAGTTTATACTGCTGCTCAGACATTGATTAGCTGTGCGTGGTTGTGTTTGTGTGTGTCAAGATTAAGTGAAAAACGTTCAGCTTTGTAAATTGAAGGAAAAGTTAATTTAGTAAGTGGTTTCGTTAGTACTGCTGGGGTATCAAAAGCAGGTACTTTATTGTTGGTGTTTTGGTTTATTAATACTGATATTACTTGAAGAGATATCTCATGAAAACTCGCGCATAGCATGTCATGGTTTAAGCTGTAGTAAATGTCTTTAGAGATAGCCCAAAAGCTAATGTACTAAAATATTTGAGACCCATACATATGTGGTTCACAAACTTCTTAAAACAAGAGCAGTGTATACCTTTTTTGTATGAATCATGTAATAGCAGTATTAATAAACCAAAACGCCAACAGTAGTACCTGCTTTTGATACCCTAGCAGTACTAACGAAACCACTACTAGTATTAACTTTCTTCAATACATGCTGAACGTTTCTCTTATTCTTGACACACACAAACACCAACGCAACAGCACTAATCATTTATAGCAGCAGTATAAACTCTATAAAGTAACAACCACGTTCAATATGGGAACTAAAAATATATATCCCTAAAAATTAGGGATTTTACATCATAAGATATACTCTTCCTATAAAAACTGTTGTAAATCATGATTTATGTTGCTTCTTTTTAGGATCAAACAGAAACACATATCACAAGACATATCATATCAGCCAATAACCATGAACAAAAATACCTATTGTTTATTCTTCTTGTTCAAGAATCAAAGATAACCTGTTGCTACTTCCAAATAACTAAATATCAAAGCAAAAACCATTCTCTAGTACATGCATCAATATCAGACCTGTACTTTAGAGTCAACACCAGTAGATCCAAATGACCCAGATCATGATGTCTTCACAGCAACATAAGTCCATAACAACAAAACATAATTACAGGATTAAAGCAATATGAACGAAACCCTAAAGTTTAACACGTGCTGATCTTTAAGTGACTTTGTTGTATGAAAACCTTGAACACGATGCTTATCCTCTTGTTGATCTCAATCCTTGATCGATTCCTTAGGTTGTCTAAGGTTAAATTACCTTGGATAAATCCAAAATAACTTGTTGTAGAAACTTTGTATGTATACTAAAGTGTTTGCAGGAAATCTACACCTTAATACCTAAATGTATATGAATAAAACAATAATCTCTTAAACAAATACATTATACATATCTTGTACAAAAATATCTCAATACTTATCTTTACAAGTATTCTTGTTCTCTAAACAATCTTTATCTATTTAATCCGTCTTTATCCTCTTGACAGTAGTAAGTCTTTCTAGCAGTTATAATCCAGCAGCATAAAGTTTTTGTACCAGCAGCACTAATAAACATAAGCAATAGTAATATTAGTACTAGCAGTACTAATATATACTCACAACAGTAACATGCACTAGCAGTCTTAACATTACTACTAGCAACACTAACTACTTAGCTTATATTTCAGTCTTCAACTCTGATCAGTGTTAACTTCAACTAACAGTAGTAACTTTATGCGATCAATACTAAAAAATAAAAAAAAAACAAAAATTATCACTAACAATATGTAACTGGCACAATATAGTGGTAATCTTCTATACTACCAGTACTAACTACTTAGCATAATTTCCATTATGTACCTAAGCAGTAGTAACTCTAAGAATCCTTGAAGTCTTTTAAGTCCCAACAATTCCTCCCCTAAACTTGATGTTCATCTTCTGAATCTTCAAGTTTCTTTGTTAAAAGTCTTCATCACTATCAGGAAGATGCATTCAAACCTTTTATTGACCCTTTTGCTGCTTTACCATAAGCTTGAGTAGTCTGGTAAGCACATCTCTTCCATTTAATCTGTTTGCAAGTTTCTTGTTTAAGCATATTTATGGATTTTTATTGGTTGAGGGGATATCTCTTTTCAAACCAACATAAAGTTCGTGGACACTTTCAAACCTTCACCACAAGTGCTCTCCACATGGAATCAAAACTACTTTTAAATAGTTCACTTTGTATCTGTAATGTTCGCAATTTTCATCACTCTTATGTCTGGTTCAAACATGACTTTTAAATCACCCCACAACACTCTTTCATGTTTATCTTTAGGCCTTGTATCTCCATGCTTTGTCTTGACCAATTTCCAAAGAATCTACAAATCTTCTCTGTCAATACCCTGAAGCTTGTATTCCATCTGCTCTTATCAATTGATAATGTACCATTATTCCTTCTTTAAGAAGCTTGTATTCAACAATCACTGGTGGTTTGGTAGCAAGTGGTATAACAGCAATTGCTATATCATCATCTTTGACTATTACCAGATGCTTTTTCATCTCAGCTTCATCATCTACTTCAACTTCTTCATGTTCATCTATCTCTTTATCATCCTCCATTCTTTGTCTGTTTGAAGATTCTTGTTGTTGCTCTTTCCCTGCTCTTTTCTTACCAAGCATCTTTTTTCTGCTTTCTTTAGCTTTCTCCTCACTACTTTCTGCTTTCTTTGACTTATCAGATTTCAGTTCATCCTCTGTTTGTTTAGAACTTTCTTTTGTTTCCTTTTTCCTTTTTACTACCTTTGAATCCATAGGAATACAAGTATTTACTCTCCTCATTTCATTATCAAACATCTTCTAGATCTCTTCATAGCTCTTGCTCTTCAATTGATTATGTTTGTATCCACCCATGTTTTTGAGATAGATAGACATTAGATTCATTTTTTGAGCTTTAGTTGGTGGCTTTCTTCTTTTCTCTTCAGCTCTAAGCATTGCAAAGCTTTTTTTTCTTTTGTTCATAAGCTCTACAAACAGTCTTGATCTGTCTTCAATAGTTATCTCTCATTGTTCTTCTATTTGTAGCCTCTGAGCTAACTCAAAATCTGCCTCCATCATAGCTTGTATATTATCCCATGACTCAATCAAAGCTATGTTGGCTTCTTCTTCCTTTTTCCTTGCAAGCCTTTCTTCTTCTATAAGTTCAGCCTCTAACTGAGCTTGAAGATTTCTTGCCAAATCTTCATCAAGAATAATTTGATCTTTTCTTTTCAGAGGAACTTTAGGCTCAATCATGATTGCTTTGCCTTAGTCTTTAATATTGTAGGTTGTGATTCTTATGGAGGTCTGAAAATTCACTTGGCTCTGAACTAATATCCCTCTTTGCCTTGGGTCTTTGTGTTGTTGTTGTATGTATAAGATGCTGTAGTAAACTTTAGGTTTAGCTGCTTTAATTTGAATAAGTGTCTAAGCCAAAGTTATTTCTTCAATAGTTGTAGGAGAAGCACCATCTTCAACACTAGTATCTACCTCTCTTTCCTTTGCACTCTGCTCCTGTTTCTCACCAACTGGCATATCCACATTTACCTCATCACCATGAAGCATCATTTGTATCAAACATGTCTTATTATCTGACCTCCTCTGGGTATCATCAAACTAAAGAAAGAAACATCGCATCCACTTATCAATGTCTTCAATACTCCTCCCATGCTTTGTTTGGATGCATCTTCATTGATCTAACAAACTATCTTTATCATTAGAGGATTTACTCTTCTCTCTAGAATACCAAATTACCTTAGTCTTTTATTCTGTTTGTTATTGATTTTCGTTTTGCACTTTCCTATGCTGGACCCTCTTCTTTATATCAGCCAATCTTTTGCTTGAGCAATTCCTTGTGCATTCTCCAATTCAAAAACCCTGTTTTTGGTAAGTTTGTACTACAAAAATCAATCAATTTGTTAGTTGTGCTTTCTTTCAAAAATTAAGAGGTGGGATCATTGAGGAAGGGGTTTTGGAACATGTCATCTTGTTGTGGCTCTTACTGCGTCCATTTCTGTGTTCTCCTAACTGTTTCTTTGAAAATGATTAGAGGATGTTGTTGAGTAGTAATTGGGGTGTCTGATGAGAATCATTAGGATTGCCTGATTCTACACCTCAATCTTGAGTAGGTTGAACCATCTGTTGACAAACAAAGGGCTGTTATTCTCCAGGAAAAATCCTTTTTTCTCTTCTACATTTTGGGCAAAGATTTTCTTTGTGTGTGAAGGGTTAACATAAATCTTCTTATGATGTGACATATCACCAAGTTGTTGATTAATGAAAACTTGTAGAAATCATGGATACATTAGAAATTTAACCCCTCTATCTAAGTGTTTCACCATAGCATCAAAAATGTACTTAGACAGGTTAAAATTTTGGTTTGTAGCCAAGCATATGATTAAAGAAGCCATTGAACTACTGAATTCGTTCAATGCAGTGGATTTGGCACTAAGGCATTGGGTAATGGTATGAATTAAGAACTTCCATTGCGGAAGATGAATAAGAAGTTTATCAAAATATAAGCTTTTGAGAAGGTTTTTCATACCTCATCTGTGTTAGTTTTTCAAAAATTGTAGCAGTTGGCAAACAATCAGTACCTCCTGCATCTTCCAAGTAAAGATCACTTCTAATGCTTGTCTCCATGATGATCACCTTCTTCTAATCAATTAGGGTTTGTACCTGATGTTCACCATTAATCGTCTTTGCCTTTGCAGTTGACCAAAACTGTTGAATGCAAGATGTATAGATGATAGGATTGACAATTAAAGCATACTAAATTTGGTTAGCATTCAGAAAATCGATAATCTCATGAAACCCATCACTTTCAGCAGGTTTTTCCAAGGGGAATGGACAATATTGTGTAGTATCAACAACTGGTTTTTTCGGGTGGACATTGTTTTATAATAGATGTTAAAGATGAAAGTCTGTTGTTATGTTTTGATGATCAAAGATGAAATTGAGTTAGGGTTTATGGTTAGAGAGTATTTGATGATTGAAATCGAATAAAACCCTAAACTGAAGTATTTATAGAATCACCCTCAGCAGCATTAACTTGAACTGGCATCACTAAATTAGGCCTAGCAGCATTATTAAAACTGACAGCACAATGTTATGCCTAACAGTAGTAAGTAACCCAATAAACCTAAGACTAACAACATTAAGTTTTAAGTTACCAGCACTAACTTTAATTTCTTTCCAAAAAGGACTTCTATCAACAATTGATTCTTCTCACAAGCTCTCTTTCTGTTTTTATGCTCACAATATCTCTCAATTCTTTTTGCTTACATAATCACTCATTTCTGTTTTATTCACACATTTTTCTTTCTATTTTTAAGCTCACTTGATTTCTCATTTCTTTTGGCTCACCAAATCACTCTTTCTATTTTTATGCAATATATTTGACAGTTTTGTACAAAGTTCCATCAATTCCAATAATTTCATACTGTCTTTTCCACTTCCAAGTGTGTAACCTCTTGAGAGAGGTGGATCATTGGCCTATTTAGATGTAGTCTCAAACCTAGTTTAAGCATCCACATCCCCTAATATGGTATCTTGGAACCTGGGACCACTACTTGAACCAATTCCCTAAGGAATGATCATTTAAGTGTTGCCAATGGAATTAGGTCTTATTTGATGTTACCACTGTCCTGCTCTGCTTCTAAGCTAGAAGCAGTAGTGGCAGCCCTTTCCATTCTGTCACCCAACTCCTTATGGACAACCTCATCACCAACCTTTATATAAGGACCACTAGACTGAGGTATCTTGGTGTCCTGACCTCTTGACATGCCTAGATGTTTTTGATTCTTTTTAACATACTTTTGATATTACATATCCTTCCATCCATGCTTTGACTATATATTGACATAAGTAGCCTCCCCTCAAACAATGATTTAAGGGATAAGAATTTGGATAAACAGGTTGCTTAACCTTGGCTCTCATGTCATCCAAAACAAACATTATCTTTTGCCTTGCGGCAGTAGTTTTTTTTTGCCTAGTTGCATTAATTGATGTTCTAACAGCTATTATCTTTGTCTTCATTTAGTATTACAACTAAATGCTATATTTATCACAAAGCACACTGAAAGACTAATGGGGGTTGGACATGTGAGAATTCATGCGGATCATATTTATACATAACCCATGAATAAAAGTTAAATAATCTTAATCCAGAAACATTAACGTCCTCTTAGCATTACTTCTGAGGTGAAAGCATATTCAACTTCAGGTATTTCAATGTGCTCCTTATCTGCACGGTGTTATTCATAGAAAAAAATACTCAATCCAATAGATATTTTTCTTTATTGACTGATATAGTATGATCTAACAATTTTAACAAGCAGTTTTAAGTATAACTAGCAGTTACTATTAGACTAAGCTATCTGTACTAAATCCCTTTACATAACTTTTTACAAGACTTAAAGAGATGTAGGACATCTAAGGATTAAGCTTTCCAATACTTGAGACCAAGTACTGAACCTATCTTTGCATCAAAACCTTTTGTAAGAAGATCTGCAACATTATGATCAGTATGAATTAAAACCATTTGAATTAACTTTTTAGTATTGCAATCTCTTATAAAATGATGTCTAATCTCTATATGTTTGGTTTTAGAATGTTGAATAGGATTTTCAATAATGCAAATAGTACTGTTATTGTCAATATTAATGATAATATGTATGAAATTATACCCATAATACAGGTTTTGAATCCAGAGTACTTGTCTACAACAACTAGCAGCAACTACATATTCAGCTTCAGTTGTAGAGGTGGCAACCATAGTTTGCTTCTTGCACTGCCAAGATATCAACCTATTTCCCAAAAACTGACAACCTCTAGTAGTAGACTTCCTATCTTGAGTTGCTCCAGCATAGTCACTATCAGTATAAGCAACTAGTTCAAATAGAGAATCCCTAGAATACCAAAGGCCTAATGTTGGTTTGCCTTTCAAATATCTAAAAATTTTCTTGACTGCTAAGAGATGAGATGTCTTTAGAGTAACTTAGAATCTGTCACATGCACATACTGCAAACATAATATCTGGCCTAGATGTTGTGAGATACATCAAAGACCAATTTATAGTAGATCATCTAAAGATTGTACTTAAACATACTCAGCATCTCCCATCTTTGACTAATGCTTTTCCAAATCAACTGGGTTCAAGCAGACTTTACAATCAGTATAGTTGAATTTCTTTTTTAAATCGCAGCTACATATTTATCCTGACTGCGTAAAATATTCATCTTCCTTCTACATGTACTTCTTGTAATGCCTAGAGAAAGAATGGTAAGTTATCCCATTTAGCGCATCTATAAACTTATCCTTCATAAGTTATCAAATCCGAGTTCACAGTGCCAATGTTTGTAAGCAAAGATACTGTCATCGAATAGACACTGTATAAGGGAGAAATATCTCTTTTTGCCTTCTTGATAAACAATGTCTGTTTTATTTCCCTATTTTAAAACCATTGCACATCACAAGAGTTAGCCATGGTTTTATACCATGGCTCTTGGAGTTTGTTGCAACCCATAAATTGCCTTTGACCCACCTTGTAAACTTTTGTTTTGGATGGTTTTGGATCTTTAATCCTGGTGTTGAGTAAACATAAACATCTTCATTTAATAGGTTCAATATAAGAAAGCACTCTTCACATCCATTTGATATACCAGAAAACCCATCAAAGAAATAGGCCAAAAACAATATTATTGCCTCAATTCTTGCCACAGGAGCAAAAACTTCTTCATTGTCTATACCTTCTTCTTGTTTATGACCCTATGCAACCAACCTTGCTTTATTCCTTATCACAATCCCCTTTTCATCTTTCTTGTTTCTGAAGACCCATTTTGTTCCAATAGATCTCTTTCCAAAAGGCAAATCCATAAGTATCCAAACTTGTTAGAGTTTAATTGCAGAAGTTCTTCCTGCATTGCTTCCACCTAAGATGAATCAGATAGAGCTTTAGCAATGCTTGTGGGTTCAATTTTTGATAGGAAACAAGCATATAAACAAGTATTCAGGGTATCATGTGTTTTCTGTTCATATACAGTATTGAGAAACCCTTGTTCAGAAGTAGGTTTTGTCATTCTTCTTGTCTGAACAGTTGACTTCACATCACCAATCACATTTTCAATTGGGTGATCCTTATGAATTATTGTATTAGGAGTGATTGGAACTGTATAGGAATTTGTAATGTTCCCCAAATTAACTTCTGGTTCATCTTCATCACTGAAGAACTCAACATGAGTGCTATTCAAGTGCCATGCTAGCTCCCATAGTGAGAAGGTCTTTAGGGCTTCTTGATCTTATAAAAATCTGCAGTATTAACTGATGGACCAACAACATTAAGTTTAAAGCTACCAGTAGTAACATCAGGACTGACAATATTAACATGTTGTCCAACAGCATTAACTTCTTTAGGACTGCTAACATCATCAGACTTATCTTGATTATCATTCTCATTATCTAGACCATCTCTATCCTGCTTTTGATCATCAGCAACAGATTATTGGCATCACAATGCAATCTTGACTGATTTCTTCTATTATACATGCATTAATTTCTCCTTGTGTACCTACAGATTCATTAATGATTGTACCTACATCAACTGGTACATAATTCATAGATTGGGTTAGAGAATCAATATCAAACAGCCACTTTGGACCATTCCCTTCTATCATAGGCTTATTCTCTAAAAACCTAATATGCAAGTTTCATAGGCTTATTCTCTAAAAACCTAATATGCAAGTTTTCTTCTACCCTCCTGGTTCTAGTGTTGTATACCCTAAAAGCTTTACTACTCAAAGAATATCCAACAAAGAAACCTTCATCACTTTTGCCATCAAACTTGCCTAAAATGTCTAAAGTATTAAGAATAGTAACATGACATCCAAATGGTTTCATAAAGCTTAGAGCAAGTTTAAAACCTCTAAAAAGTTCATAAGGTGTCTTGTTATGAGGCTTGACTACTAAGACCCTATTCTGTACATAGCAAGCAGTACTAACTGTTTCAGCCCAAAATGTGGTAGGTAACTTAGAGTCAGCTAATATTGTTCTAGCAGCCTCAATTAGTGTCCTATTCCTCCTCTCAGCCACACCATTTTGCTGAGGAGTCCTAGCTACACTATATTCCCTCTTAATACCTTTTTCTCTACAAAAATCATCCATAACTTTATTCTTAAACTCTGTTTCATTATCACCCCTGCTTATTTTCACTTTCTTATCCACAAGGTTTTCTATTTCTTTGATAAAGTTCTTAAGAATCTCATTGGTTTCATCCTTAGTTTTAAAAAAACCCATGTAAACCTGCTATAATCATCAGTGACTACTAAGCAATACTTCTTATGCATTAAACTACTCACAAAAGTTGGACCAAACATATCCATATGTAGCATAAACAAAGGCTTAGTAATTGGATTCAAAACCTTGGACTTACAAGAAACTCTGTGTTGCTTCCATTTAAGACAAGCAACACAGGTTTGGTCATTTTCAAAATGTTTTGTAGGCAATCCTCTTACATGATTATCCTTAACAAGCTTATTTATGTTCTTAAAATTTATATGACCAAGCCTCCTATGCCAGAGCATTGATTCATGTAATGTAGCCTTTGCAACAAGACAAGTTAAACTCTCTTTAGGAACAATGTTCTTCGTATCAAAATTGTACATGTTGTCCTTTCTAGGAATTTTAAGAAGTATCTGACTTTCATCAGGCAACTTAAAATTAGGAGATAAGACAAGACATTCAGTGTTAGTAAAAAGGACATAGTTCTTTTTGTCACACATCTGTGAGACACTAAAAAGGTTGAATTTTAACTCATTGGCAAAGTATACATCTTCAAAATCAAGACTATCAGTTTTAAGTGTTCCTTTACCAGAAATTCTACCACCATGTGCTCCTCCTCCAAATGTAACATAACCTCCATCAAATTCCTTAAAATCTG
Source organism: Tanacetum coccineum (assembly GCA_026074375.1). Classification (NCBI taxonomy): domain Eukaryota; kingdom Viridiplantae; phylum Streptophyta; class Magnoliopsida; order Asterales; family Asteraceae; genus Tanacetum; species Tanacetum coccineum. Next base: position 42,452 of record BQNB010016727.1, on the reverse strand, counting down.
AGAGATAAGTTATGTTCCCAGTCATGTGCCTTGAGCATCTACTGTCAATAAATCCTTTGTCATCTTGTTGTGTCTTGCCCTGCACATAAAAATAAGGAAATTAGATTCCTTTGGGGACCCAAGCCATCACTGACTTGGAACTGCCTCGTGCATCAATGTAATTATGTTTCTTCAAGGTGATTGATGCACTATCAAGTTTGGTAGGTCTCCAAACCTAACAAGCTGAGGTCTTTACAACATTTTCCTGATTAACCCTAACAGCATTAACAACTGCAGAATTTGGCCAAGCATTTTTTACTGTTTTTGGCCTAGCAGTATTAACTGCTTGTGGCCTATCAGTATTAACTGCTTGTGTAAACCTTTTGTTAGATAATGATGTTTTAGGTTGAAAGGGTCTTCTTACAGTTGATTGTGCTGTTTTTGGAAAACATGACATTGGTTTAGCACTAAAAACTGTAGATTTGGGATGAGCAGTATTAACTATCCTGACAGTATTCAATGGTTTTAGGCCAATTTTCATTAAAACTGCTCTTGGAACCATGTTCCTTTGAGCATTAGGGTGAGTCATTTTGGTAGTATAGTTGTAGTTCACCATGTTATAATTATTCCCATATACCATCCTTTCCCTTTGATGGTATTTGTACTGAGCCTTTACATGATTAAAACTCCCACAAATAAAGCAAGCTTTGTTATACATCACAAAATCACTTCCTAATTGATTGGACTTTTGTCCATTCTAATTCCTTTGATTCCCCCTAGGATTTTGTGATCTATACATCTCAGCATACCTAACTGACTTTTTAACTAGTTTTTCATGATTTTTAGGTTTGACAGACTCTACCTTTTTATCAACAGGAAAAACAGTTTCTTTATCAACATTAAGTGAAGACTCAACAAAGCTACTTGTATCTTTTGATACTTGTTCTTTTACCAAAGAGTTATCAGAATTTTCCTTAGAATCATCTGATTTCTTATCACAAACAACATTTGACTCTTTCTTACTATCCTCAGAACCATACCCTTTGAATTCAGGCTCTTTGAATTCATCAAGACCAGAATAAGACAGATCAAGCTTTTTAGGTCTATTATAGATTAAAGGATGAGGTGGAGGAACTGCACTATACCCTAAACCCTTTTTACTTTTGTTAGTTATCTGACTCTCTAACAACTTGTCTAGGTCTTTTGAGGCTTTATCAAATTTCTCAATTTTAAATTCAATGCCCTCTTTTTCTTGCTTAACTTTTTCAAACTCACTTTTAAGCACATTTATTTCATAGTCTTTGCAAGCTACTTCTCTTTTAAGAACTGCAACTTCTTCACTAAAAAGAACCTCATTCTTTCTATATGTGATAAGTTGTTCTTCTACTGTTGCTAAACCTCTTTTATAAGTAGCTGTTGTAAATTCAGTTTGATTAAGCTTAACAATCAAATCATCACACTGTTTCTTAAGAGTTTCATAGTTTTTCAGACAAGTTTTAGAACTAGTTTTATCATTGTATACCTCAGAGTCTGAAAACGCCATTAGAGCCATGTTTGTCTGAACCTGTTCTTTTGTCATGTCACTCCAGTTAAAACCTACACCATCTATAGCCATCATTGCCTTTGAAGATGTATCTTCATTGTTTCCTTGCTTCCTAGTGTTGTCTTGATGTTTGAACTGACCTTCCTTGCTTCTTGGTGCTCTACACTCCCTAGCAAAGTGTCCCATCTTATGACAGTTGAAACACTCTACCTTGGATTTATCATACCCAGCAGTATCATTAGCATTAATGAAAATTTTCTTCCTTGTCCTCTGATAGTACCTCTTTGCCTTCATACTTATCAGAGAGAGCTGCCACTTCAAATCCATTGCTTCCAGATCATCTTCATGAATTTGCTCTATGTCTTGATGTAGAAGATTAGAACCATTGGGATTCTCAACCATGAAAGCATACACAGCATTATCACTAAAGCTAGCAGTACTAACTTGAGGACTAGCAGTGACATTAAGGCTAGCAGTACTAACTTCATATGTAGGTATAGCAGTATTAACAGCATTAGTACTGCTAGTGCTTGGAGCAGTCATAAAGGCCAAGTTTTGAGCACCACTACTTGCACCAACAGATTTCTTTACTTTTTGTTCAATAATTTTAAAGTTGTTGTACAGATCATCAATGCTCATTGTCTTAATTTCAGCCTTATTCATCCAGACTACTACATGAGTATTCCACTAAGAAGGCAAGCTGTTCAAATTTTTTAAATTTAAGTCTTTTTAAGAGATGACCACACCCAAAATAGCAAGCTTACTTACAATCTTCTGAAGTCTGTTAAAGATAGAGTCAAGAGACTCTGTTCTTGATGCACTAAAATTTTCATACTGTTGCTTTAAAAATATCTTCTGTGTTTTCTTAGTGGCTTCATTACCTCCAAATCGTGTTTCAATAGCAGGAAACATTATTTTAGCATCATTGTACTGACTGAAAGTAAGTTGATGTTCATTGGGAAGAGCCATGAGTAGCAAGCTTCTAGCCTTCACATCATTCTTCTTGTTGGTCTTTTCTTTAGCAGTTACAGGCACAGACATCTTTGTAGCTGAAGTACCATTCTCTTGTGCTGTTTGTGGTACAGACACCCATGAGTTACCATTCTCTATGACCTCCCATAGAGCATAGTCTTGTATCTGGAAGTATTGCTTAATTCTTATTACCCACATCTCATACTCATCTAGTTTGAGTATGGGTAGCTTATCAGTAGTATTACTATTTGCAGATTCAAATTCCATGACTTCTAGATCAAAGTTTCAAAGTAAAAGCTCTGATACCACTTGTTGATCATAATCCTTGATCGATTCCTTAGGTTGTCTAAGGTTAAAATTACCTTGGATAAATCCAAAATAACTTGTTGTAGAAACTTTGTATGTATACTAAAGTGTATGCGGAATCTACACCTTAATACCTAGAAGTATTATGAATAAAACAGTAATCGTGAATAAACAAAGATATAACCAAACGTTCCAATATTATTAGATCAATAATACGAGTACTCTTCACTAGTACTAGGGTTTACAACCTTGAAGCTTTTCAAAATTGACTTGACAACTATGAAAACTTATATACAAAACTTATATCTCAACTAATGCCCTAGGACCTCCTTTTATAGACTAAGAAGTCCTAGTCGGCTTACAATACATTCCTAAATCATAATCTTTTCTAAACATAAGCGTAATCTCTTAAACAAACACATTATGTATATCTTGTATTAAAATATCTTAATACTTATCTTCACAAGTATTCTTGTTCTCCAAACAATCTTTATCTCTTTAAACCGTCTTTATCCTCTTGACAGTAGTAAGTCTTCTAGCAGTTGTAATCCAACAGCATAAACTTTTGTACCAGCAGTACTAATAAACATAAGCAGTAGTAACATTAGTACTAGCAGTACTAATATATACTTACAGTAGTAACATGTACTTGCAGTCTTAACATTACTACTAGCAGCACTAACTACTTAGCTTATATTTTAGTCTTCAACTCTAAGCAGTCTTAACTTCAACTAACAGCAGTAACTTTATACTAACAATACTAAATTATACTAACAGTAGTAACTAGTAGTGGTAACTTTATACTACCAGTACTAACTACTTAGTATAATCTTACTATCAACATGACTCCAAACTTATAAATAAATATGTGAAATATAAGTATACCGTAATCTCTTGACAATTATCCTCATCTTCAATGAGACACCAGACCAAAGTGATAGCAAATATGGGCATTGAGCACCATAACTTGAGGAGATAGAAGGGTTGGATTAGAAGTGTGATATTGGTTTGTAGTGGTCAAAATCAAAGTTGCTTATATTCATATGTCTCCTATTGGATTATGACAAAAAGAGGAAGAAGATGTTAACAGGTATAATTGGCAACTTGTAGATCCTTGTTGTGGCATGGTACAAAGGAAATCTACTTAAGGGGAAGTTTTATTTCATTTAGGGAGATGATTACATCTCAACTTCAGGGGAAGCTTTGGTTTTATAATGAAGTTCATACACGACTTTGTTTGTTTTGTCATCATCAAATAGGGGAAGCTTGTTGGGATTCTAGATTTGATGAGACAAAATAAATAAAAGAATGAAACATAAAGACTAAATCTAGCAGATTGGAATTCTATAAGCTGGTGAAGAATTATGAAAGATTTGGTCAAAGATATCAAATGATGAAGATCTCCTTAAGAAGATAAAGATAACATAAGATATTTCTTAATGTTTAAAAGATTTACTTGTTTATATCTTTATGTTAACTTCCTTTGTAAGTCATGATCTCTCTATATAAAGATATCATAGACACATAGTTTTATCATCCAGAAAAGTGTGTGTGTGTACATAAAGAAAAATGTAAACGTTTATAGTGGTGATGTAGCCTCAAGGTAAGCAAGGTTTTCCTTGATCCCTGTTACTGTTAGAGATAGGTAACTGTATTATTCTGATCAAATAATATTGAGGCTTGGTGGAAAAGTTTAATGATAAAACCTTGTTTGATAATATACTGTTCTTTATTATTCCGCTGCATATTTATATTATTTGTAAAACATATCCTAGATGGGCTAAAACGATCTTCACAGTTGCAAATTATATGTACTTACCCTAGGACATGGTTGCTAAAATAAAGCCTCCTTGTCCCTTTTCCTTGCTCGGACCGAATGGAATCCAAGGGGGTCTCGAGAGTCTTCGTTTTGTGTCGGGTTTACTTAAAACTCAAAAACCTCGATCGTAAAATATTTCCCGAAGTTACTTAGCATTTTTATTCATTTTAAAAATAATTTTCCCATAACCTAGAGTATCTACACGACATATTTCTATTTAAAACTTTCCAGAAACTCATTTTGAACATTCACGGACGTGTCGGGACTCGTTTTCGGCATTTCACGCTATTCATGGGTCAAACCACCCGGAACACAATCAACATAATAATATCCTCTAAAAAAGGATTATTATACACCATAAACCATCAAGTACCTTATTTCACATAAATCCATCACCGTCAACATGGTACATATTTTAACAAACTGACAAACGTCAAATAGTTAAAGGACTAAATTAGAATATTCAAAACACAGAAAGGGCAAGGGTTACCAGGTTCCTCCGGGCTCAGCCCGGGGACCTCTCTAACGAACTTTCTTTGTCTTTGTAGCACTGTTACCGAAGACCCGGAAGTCAAGGTCATCCCAAGTCAAACGGCCGGCTCATCACCTTGACGACCATGCGGATTTTGGTAGCATTATATACATTCACGCCTACTGACCAAAATTATGGCTATCAAAGTCCTAGCAGACACGAATATATTTGAACATTCGTTGATGCACACAATTTTTTCACAAACAGTATAAATCAATCGACTCAATACATGCGCGTAAAGCTCACGATCAAAAACGAAAAAAATGAAAAAAAAGGGAACGATTGTATAAAAAACATATGTACATTAAATTCTCATTTAAAAAACGCATATATCAAATTCAAATAGCTTCGCCGTAACGCAAGACATCATACCATATTTTCCAGCACATCACTTATAAATATAGTATTCAATAAAAAAACCTTAAACATATAAACTTACTATAAAAAAACCTCTCAAATATATAAAAAAACTCAAAAACCCCACAACTAAAAAAATACATTTTCATCAAATAAAAAAAATAAATCCGTGACAACACTCAAAGAACATTATTTTATTTCCTATTATACAAATTTTAGGTCACGATTTCCTTTATTTGATTTAGACATCTTTTAGCCCAATTTTCGTGGTTCACGAAGATTGATTTGGTTAATCAATTACTCCATGTTGGAGTGGACAAGTGTTGCCCACATTTTATTTTTGTTGATGTGATTGATTTATGACAACTTTTTATTTTTATACTTGTGTAACACGTTCATAAATCTTTTTTTATAAAAACGTGAAAATTTTCCTTTTCTCTCCGACAATACATACTTTAACGAATGGAAATGACTTGCGCACTTTAAAAATTGATTGAACAATCAAAACTGTGTATTAAACAATTGTTTTAACAGATTATACATTATAGTGTTCAAATCAACAACCAATATATCTCAATCATCTCCCTTCAACAAAAATTACTTTTTTGTTATTAAAATATTTACTATTTGCTTGCCTTGAACCGATTTCGTAGATTATTTTGCACATGTTTCTAAGGTTGCTATAACCGAACTTAAAATCATTTATAAATTTACTTCTTTTTTATTAGTCTTAATGACATATGTGACATGGATATCACTTCGTTAGCGGAATAACTTTTTTTCATAAGAAATGCTAGAATAATCTAGAATTCACAAAAAAACATTTTCACACAAGGACG